>JBBPTV010000158.1:0-39192 GCA_038094275.1 Tubosaeta brunneosetosa | reverse complement strand
ATTCAGCATTGTGGCTGATCTGTTTACCAGTATTTACATGAAGCGCACATAGAGCCTGTTGTCCACTGTGGTTCCCTCCTTGGTTACTCACTGTGGACATCAGGTCTGTACTTCCTTATTCCTCTGTCAATATACCTTGGTTACTCACTGTGGACATCAGTCCTAGCTCCCAGAAGCCCCTTGAGTCGACCCAACAAGTGGCTAGTCCACTTCCTCAATCCTCAGCTCTTAACAAAGTCATCCTTGACTGATAATCATACTGAGGTATTCCATCTGGGGGGTGTTGAATGAGCACTTGAAGATCTTGAGGGAGAGGCAATGTTCTCTGAGACGTTGTAGGACCCTTTATGTGCAATTGTGGTGAAGTTTGATGCTGTCCTTTGTGTGAATGCCTAAGTCATCCATGTAGATCTTTAACTAGCACTTGGCCAACATATCTGTGCAGATTGTTAGATTTGGTGATTTCACACTCATATTGTTCATTGATGGCTTACTGCTTCTCATTTTGCTTCCTAGTTGTCACCATTTGATTCTCCATCTTCATTATGCCTATAGATGTCCACTATGGTTCCCTCCTTGGTTACTCACTATAGACATCAGGTCTGTACCTCCTTATTCCTCTGTTAATATACCTCTGTTACTCACTGTGGACATTAGTCCTACATGTCTTCTCCATTCAAAAAATCCTAAACAGCAAGGTTGGCAACTTCTTTATTAAAGTGTTCTTTGTTTGTTTCATAGCTGATTTTCAAGACTTGAAGGAGAGTGTCATTATCCTTCCTGGAGTTGCGAAGTCTGTCTATGTAAGCATCAAGGACAGAGGTGGGTTTTGGAACTTTGAACATTCTATAGCATGTTTTCAGGACTTGAAGGATTGTGGCATCATCCTTTTCAAAGTTGCGAAGTTTGTCAAAATAGATATCTAGAGCAGAGGTGGACTTAGGAGCAGCAAGAGTTTCAGTGGATCTAATGTTCTGTGATGAAGGTTTAGTGCTAGCACACTTGATGGTGTTGTGGCCTTTCTTGCAACAGACAAGCTATGGGGCTGGTGATGAGAGTCTAGGATAGGGGGTGAACAGTGGGTTTGCAGTGGATGAAGATCCAAAGATCCTTCTGATCTAGAGCTACTAGATCCTAGGGTTGGTGACTGGGATGACAATGATTGGTCATCTGATGGTTGATCTAGGGTTACTAGATTCTAGGGTCGATAACTAGGATGACAACAATTGATTATCTGATGGTTGATCTAGGGTTACTAGATCCTAGGGTCAATGACTGTGATGATGACTATGACTTTGGTGACAACAATTGGTCATCCAATGGTTGTGATGAGGAACTGTGACTGTGACTGTGATGATAACAATCAATTATCTGATGATTGCAATGGGGATCAGTGACTATGATGATGACAATCAGCTGTCCAATGATTGCCCTACAGCACAATGAAGAGCACAATGGTAGTGCAAAATAGTATAGGAGGGGTGAAGGGTTACTCAGAATCTTTTGTTATGCTGGGCATACCATATGAGATGTTTGACTCACCACTGGAGAGGTGGATGCTCATGAAGAGGTACCAGTGTCTCTTCAAGCTAGTCAAGTGCAAACTGAGAATAGTGAATGAAGGACAATGGTGAGGGACATACAAGACTCAAAAATTGCTTGAGGACAGAAAAAGAATATGATGAAGATCATGGACTGAGAACAAAGGACAATGACAAGAAGATTTGAGGAGTGAGAACTAAGAACATTGACTAGGGAGTTTGAGAGACTCGAAGATCAATTGAGGACAAAGAATTGGCACAACCAAGTGCATAGATTCTGAGTGAAGAACTACTGTACATGCAATCAGGTATATAAGTGTTCCAATCATGGAAGAATGGAACACTATGGAATACTGAATGTGGGGAAACATCACCATTGTGGGAGAGGTGGCTGTGGAGCTAATCATCTAATGAGAAAGCAAAGATAAGACTGAACAAAAGAAGAGACTGCAGAGTCAAGTCATCTACCTTGGAATAGAAATGACTACACAAGGAAGTCATCAGGAAGAAAAAGATGAGGTGATGAGATGGCAGTCCAAGACACTGCTTAGGAGAAAGAATAAGCCTGAGAGGCAACAGTTGGAGTTATCACCTGAAGGAAGTGTTGATATAGTCAGCAAGAAGTGGAAGAACTAAAGTGAATGATGAGAGAGATAAGTATAGATGAAGAGAAAAAGAGGAAAAAGAATTGTAATAGAGCTCACCATCAAGTTTTAGTGTCATTCAAGTTAGAGAAGCCTAACACAGAGAATTTTCATCAGCTGCAGTTACTCCATGTAGAAGTAGAGGTGCTTGCCAACAACAAACAGACAGCAAGTGCTGAGCTGTATGAGCTCCAAACTTGCATCTCCATCTTGAAAGGAAAAGGAGATATGCCATCAATTGACAATTGGGTATTGGGGGTATACAAAGAAGTTGTTGCCAAGTTGACTGCATCATGTAAAGTGAGGGATAGAATCCCTTCTATACTACAGACAGTGCAGGGAGGTATGATAAAAGAGGAGGAACAAATGGTGGAACTAGCAAAGTATTTAAATTTATCACCTTGAGTACAAAGTCAATGTTCAAGCATGATTTGTATCTCATTAAACCACAAGTTCTCAAAAGTCAACTAAAGTGGACTATCGGGGCATGCTAGTTTGGGATAATGGAATAATGCAGAGAATTAACTGACCAGAATGGCATTGAAATGACTTCAAAGGAGTGAAACCATAGATGTCAACATCAGTGGCTTCGACATGAAGACTTCAATATAGTGGCAACCTTTGCCAAGAGTGAGGGAACTTCAAAGAGAACTTGACTGGAGAGGAATCCCAGCAAGCCACACTGGCTTTATATACTACTTCTACTGTATGTACATGTTGTGACCGAATCTACCAATGAGTTACTAATATGGCATATCCTCAACCCTATAGATAAGAAAGTATAGCCATGCACAGCATAGAAATGAAGAACACAAGGTAAAGGCATGTAAAGCTATGGACACAGCCAAGATAAGAGAAACATGAGGCACACACAAGGTGTGGCAGAATGGAAGAGTAATAAAGATAAAACATACACAGCCTTATGCACAGGCTGCAATGAAATGGAATGAGTCCATAAGAGTCATAGATCAGATCAAGTATGTGTCAGCACTTAAGGCACAGCCTGGCTGTAACACATATCAAGTTAGTACTTACTGCATAGCATGGCTGTGACCATTGATAAGATCCTAAACGTTAAGTTATAAAGAGAGATAGTAAAGAGAAGCATGTGGCTGCAAGGGAGATGGTGGTACAGATAAGGCACAGCCTTGATAAGGGATGTGGCAGCCAATAGCAATAAAGGATTATATGACTAGGAATGTACAGTAATGCATGTGGTAACCATGAGTTAACCATGGCACGAGTCATGATATGTTATGACTAGCATGAGGCACATCATAAGGTTTGCATAATGTATGCCTTGAGGCATGATGTCATAGATAAGAGATAGGAGAATGGATTCCAGACCCAGAGCATGTGATGTGAGGAATCAAAAATGAATACATGTTTAAGGCAATGACCTTGTGGACATCTAACGTATTCTTAATGACATCTAGAGCATTCATGTGCTCTTGTACTAAGACCAGGATATGGTCCCATAACAGGCATGGCCAATGGTCATCAGTCTGTCAGTGAAATGAATGTGTCATATGGTCAATGACTCACCAGAGTGTAGTGATCAGTTAGTGACAGCATATTATAATTGGCTAGTGGCTAGAATTCCAGCAAAAAAAGTTGCTGGGGAAACACATTATGGGCCACTACAAAAAAACTAACTAGTAATGATCAGTTGGCTGGTGAAAAAAACAGTGTCATGTGGTATGCCAGTCTGAGTGACTTAGCTGGGTGCAATATTGGCCAGATGGAAAAATAGAGCAGAAATGGTGATACCCCTGCCAGCCTACCTGTGTGATGCCTACATGACTGTCAACACATGTGTGTCTTCACTTGGGTGTGCATGGCTGGTGTGTGTGGATGGGCTGAGGTGAGAGGTGAGTCTGAGTTTTGTGTGGTGAGTACACACCTATATGTGTGAGTCTTTGTGGACTCATCTGTAGTTGTACTGTGGTAAGTCTGTAAGCATGGTGTGAAACACTATGCTGACATGACCTTCACTTACATAACATTGACTTTAAGAAATTCATGAAGTCCAACTCCTTCCTGTCTTACCTCACCATCACAACCCATACAATCACACTTCAGTCACCCCCAAAAAGGGGACCTGTTAGATATATTAAATGTGGGTCAACTATTTACCTAAGTGGTCCTTTTTCCATGGGTTTGTCCATCAAGCTCTAAGATATCCCATCACCCCTCAAATCATTATATGTTATCCTATCTATTCCATTCTAGGGCCTGGGCTAAAATATTTGATTGATGGCAATTGACCCAATCTTTTAACATTATCCCACCTTACACTAGGATGTCAGGGGTCCTTTATAGATGTAGTACTTACACATACATAATCCAATATATCTGTGTCTTTTATTAAAACATAGTATTAGATCATCAGTCTATTTTATATCTAAAATATCTCATCTATTTTATTTGTCTCTTCTGGGTTATCTCATGTGCCTTATTTATCTTCTATGGGATATCCTAGTATTTTTTTTACTCTCCTATGGGATATCCCAGTCCCTCATTTACATACTCTTCTATGGGAAATCCCAGTACTTCATTTAGTCTCCTATGGGATATCCCAGTGCTCTGCTTACTCTTTTTTTGGATATTCCAGCACCTCACTTACTTGCCTTTGGGATATCCCACACAATATATGAAATGACAGATAGTGTTATATGCCAATCTTGGCATATAACATAAGGTTCCCCACCTATAACATACTTGTGTCATAGAGTGACCACTTCAGTGATTACATAATAGTGTCAAATGAGGCCTACACCTGTCAAGTGCCCATATTTGATCATATTTGACATGGCACTTTGTTACCTCTATATTACACAATGTTTTTCACTCTGCCATGCCTTTCCTCTTGATTATATACATGTCTAGCATGCTTGTATGATATATATAGACTCATAACAATCTATCCTCTGATGTTAGGATAGTGTAAGCATGCTGTGCCAGCTTACCTGATTCTGGATAATCAGCATATATCCTGCCTGGGATACTGAGTGGTAATCACTCAGTATTGTAGCCTTTTGGCAGAATGGTTAAGTGCCAGCTGTCTAGCCTTACATATATTGAGTGGTTATGGCTTGTGGGGGCAGGTGTTTGAACCTTGCCTCAGGCAAGTTGCAAGGTGTCACCCTTGGGGCTACTGATATATGTATGACCTTCCAAATTGAGAAAATTCCCACACAAACCCAAGGCTTAGTGATTCTGGGCAGCCTGGTGGGGGACAAAGTCTTGATGGACTGGGAGGGTGTAAGCATGCTGTGCCAGCTTACCTGATTCCAGATAATTGGCATATATACCATCTGGGATACTGAGTGGTAATCACTCAGTATCATAGCCTTTTGGCAGAATGGTTAAGCACCAGCAGTCTAGCCTTACAGATAGTATCCCCTTCTGATCCTGAAATCACTTTAGTGCTCTACCAAGAGTCTTTACATTGTTTCTGTGCTATATAGCTTACATATGAATTGCATTGCAATCATTTCAGCATATTTCCCTTCCATAGGCACTAGGAAACAACTATTGTTTCGCTTTTCTCACTTTACCCCTTTTCATAGGTTAGATTGAGTACATGCACATTCTAATGTCATGGACCTCTGGAGGATACATGTATACACCTGCCATTCAATTCATGAGATCCCCAGACTATTGTGCAATGATGTATTAACACAACAACATGTGGAATGCATGGGAAAAAAGTGAACAAGATCATGACATATTAAAATTACATACCACACATGATCCTATCATCTGACATGCTTCAAAGTGTGCCCATCAGACTCAGAATGGTCTATAATACCTGGATCTGTGGTCTGATTTTCTCAGAAGGCTTGGGATGATGGATGACTTTAATATGCTCCAAAAGGGTGTCAATATTGCTATAGCCATTTTATTCTATCTGTATTGACATCTGACAACAAATTTCGCATTTTTGGTATTTTGTAGATACATACAATGGAAGTTATGGTCCAGGAGTATGCTACATGCTGCCATCATCAGATTCCAAGTTGGAAGTCTGGCTCCCCACCCCATGGATGTTGATCCCCTCTCCATTGTCTTCTTGGACTGTTGGAACATGTGTGGAATGAGAGCAAGCTGTTTCCAACACCTTCCCAGTGGGCCACCTCACTCAACTTCCACATTTTGGAGCCATTGATGTGATAGGTAATTCTGAGTGGGCTGGATCAGCTACTTTAGCCTTTCATACCATGGAAGTGATTGATAGAATTGTTATATTTGGTGATTTCACACTCATATTGTTCATTGATGGCTTACTGCATCTCTTCGTCATTGGGATGTCTCGAGCTAGTCTCATCTTTCTTTCTTGCTCTCTTTGAATCTATTGGATGATAACCTCCACAGTCATCTCTCTTGCAACAGCTTAGTGTCCCCACATTCCATGGAGTTCCTTCACATTCTATCTTCTCACGATAGAATTGTTTATATACCAATCATTGTGTATTTGTAATTTCTTTACTCTAAATCTACAATCTTTGTCGTACTCATTCTCTGTCCTCGAGCGACTCTTGAGACCTATGTGCTGCCTTGTCATTGTCCATCGTTCTCTCTCCTCAGTTCACACTTAGCTTGCTAGGAGAGATGCTGTGGTACCTCTTTGTGAGCATCTGCCTCTCTTGGGTTAAACCTCTGGCTCTGCTTAGTCCACCTCCATCACATTGGCAAAAGAAACCTTCAGATCTTTGCAGGTGTCACCCAACAAATGATTGATGTTGTCCATTTGTACAGTAGGATACAAAGTCTGCAATGTTGTTAACAATGAATAGATGCTAAGATCTTATGTACACTGACCCCACATGCCCAGTACTTATTTTGTTCACTTTTAGGATCAATGATTAGAGTACCATCAGAGTGACAGGTGAAAATCTCAAGGTGACTTTTGTCATGGAGACCTAGATGATTTGTCCTATGACAATGTGTGTGAAGTTGATTCCAGTTGAAGATCAGATGAAGTCACTGGGTTCAATGTATGAGCTGGATTGTAAAGCCTTTGTGTGGTCATCTGAATAGCCTAGAGATTTACATTTGGGTGTCTCTATGATTGTGATCAGGAACATGAGATTGATGTTGGGATTAGCAGAGACAAGGTCATTGAGGTGGATACAAGTCTGCAGAGATATTACGAATCACAAGTTGAAAATCGGGGATCCCTTCATGCTCAACTCCCTCATCACAATACATGACAGCCTTGTTCATGTGGATGATGAGTCAAAAGTTGGTGCCAGATAAACCAATACTCACAATGAAGGAGGAAATGATGTCATTGAGCAAGCCAAGAATATCTTTGTGTACACTTGATGGCACCATGAACAAAATAACTTGTGTTCTTTGTGGAGGTATGTCAATCTATTTGAAGTCAGCATCCTGTTTTGTGCAAGTCTCCAACATACTTTGTATGAAAACATAGGTGTTCTTCCTCGAGTCTGATTAGAAGTTCTGCAAAATCTCCAGGCATGAAGTCCTTAATTACCAGTCAAAGCCAAATACATAAGTAGTGCAAGTGTAAAAGACTTATTATAACAGACCTCAACTATATCAAGCAATAGATCAGTATGGAGCAAGAGGAACTGGTCTGTGAGGAATGTTAGATAAGGACAAACAAGTAAAACACACACTTCACCTATTTTAACGTTATCTTCCATATCAAAAGAATTGTCCAGTTTTTTCACATCACCACACAAGCCCTTCTTGATGGTGAGCTACTTGCTCTCTGGACATATGGGTTGGCTAGTGTTGACTTGTCCTGAGGTGGGGACTAGATTTGGATACCACACTGAGGTTGCTTTCTGACTACTGAATAAATGTGATCCAGTAAGTAGTGAGCCACATATGAGTAGAGTGGAAGGACCAGTGGAAGGGCTTGCTCTAGTAGCCAGGACACAAGCAGGCATATTATTCAATATCAAGATGAAATCTGAGATGTTTGTAGAGTATGCTAGTAGGGGAGACAAAGAGCTGTATTTGGCAGATTTGTGGTGCACAAAGGTAGGGGACTTCAAAGCCAAGTTCCACAGGAACTCATAAGAGATGTGCTTATTAATCTGGCAGCAGAGCCAATAGCAGCAAATTTCTGCTACTAATTGCCAACTCATATCATCTCTACAATGTTAGAAAAAAAGGTCATAATAGCCTTGCTGTAAGTGATGTAAGATGATGTCAATGGACAAAAGGATACTGCGTGCATACTGCATGGCACATGTGGATGTAGTGATATTGCAGGCATGATGGATTCAATGGACTCTTGCATTCAAATCCCCAATGGTCAGGGTAAGCTGAATAGTCCACATTGAATGAGTGATTCAGTTTGAATAAAAAGTGAGTGGGGACATACCTCTAGGAAGATTGGAAAGGTTGAGGCACTTCAATCACCTTTTGTGTGTATGGCACACACAAGGTTCAAGGTGTTAGATTTGGTGATTTCACACTCATATTGTTCATTGATGGCTTACTGCTTCTCATTTCACTTTCTAGTTGTCACTATTTGATTCCCCATCTTCAATATGGCTATATCCAACTTTCTCCGGCTTATTCTGACTTCTGGATCGCTTGGTGCAGTTGTGGAGCTCCTCCTACCTTGCGCTTATTCAGCATTGTGGCTGATCTGTTTACCAGTATTTACTTGAAGCACACATAGAGCTTGTTGTCCACTGTGATTCTCTTCTTGATTACTCACTGTGGACATTAGTCCTAGCTCCCAGAAGCCCCTTGAGTTGACCCAACAAGTGGCTAGTCCACTTCCTCAATCCTCAGGTCTTAACATAAGGATGGCACAGAGAACATCATGAAGTAGTGTCTAATATTCGAGTTTCAACAGCAAGCACAATGGGGTGCCTATCTCTACCATGATGATGATGAGGGTGATGTGGTGTGCCTACCACTATGACCCTGGTGATGAAGCCAAGAGTGTGGAAACACTCAAATCCTGATGGTGTAGGGAGGGTGAGGGCTTGCAATGGTGCACATACCCTATACATACAATTTTATATAGTAGCTACAGATTTAATATAATTTGATTTGTATACAATTAGTAAAGATGCACAAGTTCAAGGAGTAGCTTTGGAGTTGGAGATAGTTTTGGTTTCACCAAACATGATATGTTGGGTAGAGGATAGTCTGGCACTCCAGATCTAGGAGTTTGTATGCTTGCTGTCTGTGTGTGTAACCAAGCATGATACACTTTCACCCATGAGCTTGGAATTTTCCTTTGTGTTGTTCTTTTGGAATTAAAGCATATCTGATGCATCTAAAAGGTTGGAATAAGATGGAGTCGACTGGTCTTTTGAATATTGCATGGTATGATATATCTCTGTTGAGGGCAGAGGTTGGACTTCAAGTGAAGATGTATGCAGTAGTGGACATGGCATCTGTCCAAAAGGACTTGGAGAGTTTGAAGTCCTCAAGCATGGAGTTGGCAAGGAGTGACAATATTTGGTTCATGCATTAGGCCAGTCCATTTTGTTCTGGAGTGTATGGTGCAGAGGTTTCTAAGAGAGTGCCTTTGCTCCTGAGTACATTCTTGAAATCTTTTTTGGTGTGCTTGCTCCCTCCATTGCTCCAGATAAACTGGACATGCAATTCCAAAAAGCATTTCATGGTGATCTCCATGTAGAGGAAGTTTTGGACATCAGACTTCCAGTGGAGGTGGGTGTTGTGGACATCACTCTTGTGTTTAAGGAAATAGATCCATGGGAAACAGCTGTAGTCATCAATTATAAGGAGCCAGTATCTGTAACCTTTATGGGATTGTGGAGTTATTGGACCTTCAATGTCTGTGTGTACCATCTGCAGGAGAGTGGACATGTGTGGGTACTCATGTGATTTGAAGGGTAATTTTGTTTTCCCATGGTGCATGGTTTGCAGAACTCTGGAGTTCCAGTGATTTTGTTGATGCCTTGGAGTTCGCCTTTTTGTACCATTGTTTGAATCTGTGGTATGAAGATATGTTCCAATCACCAGTGTAAGATGTTTATGTCAACATAGATAAGGCTTGAGTCTGAATCATGTGTTGGAGTTACTGTAGCATGATATAGTCTATTCTTGTGATATCTGAGCATGATGGTGTGACATCCTTTCCCTACTGAGCAGGAGTTTGATGTTTGTAGGAATGATGTGCAAAATCCCATTTTGGATAATTTGGGCAGAGATTAGGGACAATGCAAACTCTGGTATATGCAGGACATCACTGAGAGCAATCTCATAGTAGTGCTCATTTACACTTGAGCAGAGGATGACCATTTGTTATGCTGGGCGTACCACAAAGAGATGTTTGACTCAATACTGGAGAGGTGGACACCTCACAAAAAGGTACCATAGTATCTCTTCAAGCTAGTTAAGTGTGAACCAACGACGGAGGATGAAGAATGATGACAAGAGAGCACACAGGACTTGAGAATCATTCAAGGACAGAGAATGGATACATTAGATTGCATAGATTCAGAGTGAAGAACTATTGTACAGGCAATCTGGTATAAGTGTTCCAACCATGAGAGAATGGAATGCTATGGAGTATGGAAAGACATTGCCATTGTGAGAGAGACAGCTGTGGAGTTAATTGTCCAATAAGAAATCAAAGATAAGGTAGGACAAAAGAAGGGACTGCAGAGCCAAGTTATCTGCCTTGAAATAGAAATGATCACATGAGTGAGTCATCAGGAAAAGAAAGGCAAGGTGACAAGACAACAGTCTAGGATGCTACTCAAATGAAAGAATAAGTCTAAGAGATAAAGGTTGGAGTTACCACCCAAGAGTCAGAGGAGAGCTTTAGCCTAGCATTTTTGAAAAGAACACAGATTTTGACAGAGTTGAAGAAGAGCTTGCTTTCATTGATGGTGTTAATAACTAACAATATTAAAGTGCTCCATTCTGGAGTTTTCGGAAGCAAGTGGAGAAGGATGAATGTGAGAATTTTGAGATTGACAGTGTATTTCATTCCTGCTAGTCAAGTCTCCAGAGTGCAGATAGACACAATGCACTTGGAGATGTTGGACTTTCTGTCCCACTCCAATGTGAATAGCTGGCAATATGAATAATAAGCAGAGGGGAGGTTAGACTTCTGGTAGAGCTCTAAAAGTGTGTTATACAGGTCCTTGATGGTAGGACTCCATCTGGAGAAGGATCATATTGCAGATGTGGTCTTGATAATTCCATGTGCCTTTTCATCTTGCTCATTCCACTTTTGGATCTCATCTCCTAAGCTGATTGTAGTGGATATGAGGCTTTGGCACTTAGCAGAGATGAAGGTATCAGCAGTTGGACAGACATCTATGCTGAGGACAACTCCAAGGACCTTCTCTCCATAGAGTTTAGTAGAGATGTGCAATTTCCACACTTGGAAGTTGCTGGGTCCAAGTAGAGTTGGGTATTCAACAATCAAGGAGGAGGTTTTAGAGGGCATTAAAGTTGTGGTCAGGATATGATGATAATTATGCTGCGTGAGTGGAGTTATGTGAGGTCATGGAGTGTTTTGCTAGTCTGCACTAGCAGGGCTCATAACCTGTCAGAGTACCTAAAATAGGGGCAGCAAGGCCCAACTAAGGTATGGTAAATACATGATGACAATGTAATAGAAAAAGAACCTCATCTTAGACTATGGTCCTAAGTACAGTGCACAACTGAGGTGAGGTGAGGGAATTGAAAGAATAAATAGTGTTGAAGACATGCATTCACTTAACTCTGGACAACTCTGGAGTGGAGCAGGCAAGAATAGCAAGCTAGGATAGGAAATGGCAAAGTTGGGGTTAACAATGTATTTCATTCCTGCTAGTCAAGTCTCCAGAGTGTGGGTGGATGTGATGTGCTCAGAGATGCCAGATTTTCTGTCCCACTCTGATGTGAACAGCTGGCAATAAGTGTGATAGGTGGAGGGGAGGTCCAACTTCTGGTAGAGCTCCAGGAGTGTGTTGTATAGGTCTTTGACAGAGGTATGGGACTCTGTCTGGAGAAGAATTGCATCAAAAATGTGATCCTAAATAATACCATGCACTTTTTTATCCTGCTTGATCCATTTTTGGATTTCATCTCCTGAGCTGATTGTGGTGTATGTGGGGCTTTGTGGCTTTGTGGAGATGGAGGTATTAGTGGTTGGGCAGACATCTGTGCCAAGTACAACTCCAAGTACCTTCTCTCTACAGAGTTTAGTGGTGATGCACAATTTTTACACTTGAAAGTTGCTTGATCCAACTAGAGTTGGGCATTTGGCAATCAAGGAGAAGGTTTTGGAGGGCATTGGAGTTGTGGTTGGGGAATGACAATAATTACAATATGTAAACAGAATTGTGTGAGGTCACAGAATGTTTAGCTAGTGTGCACTAGTAGGGCTCATAACCTATTAAAGTACCTAAAATGGGGGCAGCAAGGCCCAACTCAAACGAGGTCTTACTATTGTGTTTATTTCCTATGCAGCCTTCCTTGCTTTCATCACACATTCTTCCTTTGCATTATGCTGCCATTCTTACAGATCCTATCCTGTCCTATGTAAATCAAGATGATGTATTATACTATGAGGATAATACATACCTTATGCCAACACATTCAAATGCCCCCTTTGAGTATGCATCAAATAACAGCTGACAATAGTTGTGGTATTATTGCTAATGAGATCCATAAGTATATAGAGAAATAAGAAAAACATAAATAGATATAAGAGTGGCCTTGCACTCTTGCTGCTCAATGGCATGGTCATGTGGTCACCACCAAGGCAGATTGAATGGGCAGGATGGAAGTATACTAATTATATGATATTAAAGATAATAAGAAAACACTTGAGTCACTTATATACCCAGCCTCTGTTGTGCTGGACTTGCTTATGTTCCTCTAGAATTGGTTCAGAAAGATAACTATGATAATTATATAATCCATTTATATGATCAAAATCAACACACTGGAATATTTATGGGGCTTTACAACTAAAAAAAAGTCTTGAACATCCTAGAAGTTTGTACCAACCCTTCTAAGCATTAGAGAGTGAAGAGTTAATGATAATCCAAGCAGTACATACTTTCAAGATTAGAGCCTAGGAAAATGGCTTATTAGGCAACCTCTTTTGGGACATTGGATGAAGTATGGTAAGCATGCATATGGTCTAGTTTATTGTTGTTCATCAAATGATCTTATTAGGATCTCTTGTGATGTGAAATGTATACAAACTAGTAGAGTTAATGAAGTGGAGTGGTGTCTGACCACCAGCCTTTGGATGGACACTATGTCAGATAATATGCATGGTGTATTAGCAGATGCCTTTGTGTAGACACCACACAAATGACTGTGTGGCACACATGACCCTTATCACTTGTAAAATACATTGTATTTGCTCACCTTGCTATCTGCTGTACACTTCACTTGTCACTAGTTTTGAGGTTTAATATGGTCTGGATATATAAGACATGTTTATAGCATGTCATTGTTCTCCCTTTTCTATTGTGAGCTGGATGGCAGTTGTAGTATTCTGGACACCTTGCTTGCTAAAAAGCTCACATGAGATGAATAAACCATAGTGTTGTCCACAAATTTAGCAGACATATGCTTTGAAGTATAATAATACAGCTAATGACAATAGGATGTTATATTAGAAGTGGCATGGCACCTAAGCTTATGTTTCAAACAGCAGTAGCATAAAGCTGAGAGGACAAAAGAAAGGTACTAAAGTAAATACTTGCATTTTCTGCTATTGATAACTAATAAGTGAGAAAGTAGACTAGCCACTTTGTGGATTAACTTAAAAAGTATCTGAGAGTAAGAACTATGGCACATAGTAAGAAACTGAGGAGGTAGTCACATTGAATAAGAAGCAATGTGTTCAATAATGAATATATAGAATGTTAGAACATAATTGAGCTAAAGATATTACATTAGGCAGTCAAGTGTAGATTTGCTAGCCAACTGGCATCATATCATATGGTCAGGTATAATAACAATGAATTTCATTGCACATTTTGTCTTCTCAACTTTATCTTGATTTTTAAAGCAAGATAAGCAGATGAAACAAATCTCATGCCAGAAAAGACATCATTAATATCATTGTATCAAACTACTATTCTATATATTTCCACCATCCTTGCCATCTTTAGAACTATACTATGAACACTGTATTCATGTATGCCATGATTAAGAGGGAATGAAAATAGATATCTATATTTTGAAAAAATATTGAGTGACATTTAAATACTATTCCAAATGTTCTATGAATTCCTTATATATAAGTGTTATATGTCTTCATTTTAAACAAATTTAGGACAAGTAGAGAAAAACTATTAGTTAGAGGAGAACTCTAAAAGTAAAGTTGTTCTAGGCCATTCTATAACCAATCTCAACAACCTTATACTTTGTGGACTAGCATATAGATTATAGAGTGCATCTCTATTTCCAAAAGCTTTAACTTCTTGCTCTAATCACAGGCCAGAAAATAATGGTTGAAGTATGTATTTTAAGTTACTTTTGCAATAACAAAATAGGAATGACTTACTAAGGAAATTATAAAGTGAGCTAATCTCAAATGCAGCTTATGTGTATACTATACCTACAAACAAACAAACTTTTTTTTCTAACCCTGCAAGTACTTTGGGATGGTGAAAAAACTCAGAGAGTTCAAGTATAATGAATTGTGCAGAGAAATATAGCACCTTTTATGTGTAATGTAATACTTGCTTCTACATTAACCATAACATAATAGAACTTGAGATATTAAAGACTCAAATAGATTGGATTCAATATGGACTAGTTAAGTGGTGGTTCTTGACAGCACTGTGGAAAAAGTTTCATTTCATTTCATTGATCATATGGAAAGCAAAGATAGGCTAGGTTATTTGTATGTTTGGTTTAGAATTGAAGATATTCCACAATTTGTTATAATAGTCTATGATTTGCTCAGATATCTATTAAACTCAAATCATTTCAACAAGGCATAACTTTCTCACAGCATCTAACATGCTAGTCATTGCATGATTTATTGCTGATAACTTATGTTTAATATTAAATTGACAAGTAGTAAAATAAAAAGAACTTATAATAGATGCTTATATCTACATACATTAACTAATCATTTAGTTTTGAGAATAGTGTTTCAGGGTTCAGTTGCACAACCATAAAAGAGCAATTGCAACATAGCCTCTCTTGTTAGATACTTCCCTAAAAATTTAAGCTATTTTATGAAAGTTTTTGCAACTAGTTTTACAATGTCTACTTCTAGAACTCACATTTAATCTGAAATTAATCTGATCTCACAACTTTGTAAACAGGATAAATAAAATATTTTAAAAAGATATTGTTAGTCAGCTTTACATTTTGTCTTACCATATCCAAGCATAATTCTTATTGAAGTTTTGAAAAAAAACCTTATAACTGGTTATAACTATCAGATATATTAACTGATTTGAACTTGTTTTTAGTAGTTTGGTTATAGTTTCCCTAATCCTAAAAAACTCCTTGAATTAGATGTGGTTTGATTGTCTTATTTGAAAGGTAAAAAAACTAGGCTGGACCAGACTTCTAAATACTATTTGAAGAGGCCTTGTTGAATTCAGAGTGATTTACAGACTGAAAGGATATTCAACAAATGAGTGAAAATGGAAATTTTTACTCTTTGTATGGTTTTTGAGACACAAGAAAGCTTCAAAGTATCTCAACCTTCTAAAGTAGAAATGATAAGCTTTGTTGAAAACTAGGAACTAGGCAGTTTATTTCATTTCTAAACACCCTGTAGGTATTGGTTTTAGTCTTATCAAAATGTATCTTAAGAGCTAGATAAGCCAGATGGGCATATATTTATCCTAGACATACTTTGCTCAAGTGTGATGAAAACAGCAAGTTTCATCTCCCTACATTTTCTAATTCTGATCAACTTATATAGTCAAGAAAATGAGTCTCAGACTTCTGCTAGATAAAGAGCTTTTTAACAGTAGTTGACACTCATTGGGACATTGGTTGGGTTATTCCAGTGCTACTTAATGTGCATCCATTTATCAAATGTTATGTTGTTTATATATTCTCCTGCCATCTTGTTCCATTCAACATTTTAGGCATCTTGCTACATTTCTGCTATGTATTTTAGAATAAGCTTTCTTTCCATTAAGTATGTTGACAATGGACTTAAAATATGAACAAGCCATTTGTTCAGTTGACTTACATTGCATTTCAGAGCTAGAACTATTGCTCATAATAAGTAGCTAACCATGCATATTAAGAGAGAAGCACTTCTCTGTGGGTGATATGGATTCCAGAGGTGAGCCTGCATTTCAAAGGTTATTTTGGTAAACTATCACTAATGGCATGACTATAAAATTTTCCTAACTGTAGGCAGAAGTTCTGGTATTCACAGACCCAGGCCTACCATTGCATTGTCCATATGTGATGGTGCTAGAATGCAAGCTATCTGCCATCAGGCAATTGTGTGTTTCATATATTCAAGATTGAAGACCAGAACTATGCTCTAGCATACTAAACAATAGCCAGTTCAGTCCTGTTCCTTAGTCCACTACCCTCTTGCTAGTAAAAAAACCCTAAGTCACAAATACTCTAACCAAATGAGTCCACTAAGGTCTTGCTTCACTATCCTCATGTCTCTGCAAAACATACACAATTCAATAGAGAAGTCATTCATGTCAACCCTATCATCCTCCCTCCATCACAGTGTTTGTTACTAGTGATGATTTCATCATTGGATTTGACATCAAAAGGCATATTGAACTAGAGAACTGGCACTATCTTCCAAACTACATGGTGTATGTCAAGAGCCTTTAGAAAACCTAGAGCAGACCCATGTTACCCTTGTCTGGCCTAATAGAGTTGTGGGATGGAAAAATCACCAAGAACATTGATCAAGCATGCCTAAATCTTGAGACAGGTGGGTTCACCAGTTGAACTGTTCATCCACTGATGCATTCTTAGATTGAATTGTTGCTGGGATGGACATGAAGAAGAAACTGGTGAACAACATGATAAAATTTTGCTTAAAAATGGTTACTGCAGCTGAAACATTCATGAGAATGTATCCAAACATGAAGTTCACATCCAAAACATAGCCCTCTGAAATATCCAAACTTGGTTATAAAATTACAGACCTGAGCAAACTGAATTTTTTGTACAGTCTAAATGACATAGTGATTTTATTAATCTAACATATTATTATTCTGACAAGTTCTACAGAACAACATAGAAAAGTTAGTCAGCAATTCTTCTTTCAAAAATTCACAGCTAAAATTCTAGTATCTCAACAAGAATTCGCCTTTGCAGATATTTCATTCTAGCTACAAGACAACACTGCTGTATATGCTTGCATTCTTAGCTACTGCAGTGAGTTTGTTGTATGCCAAAATACTAATCTGATTTTTTCAGCTTCTTTGTGCTCTCCATTGGGTGTCCACAGGGTAATACTCAGGAGAAAACCCTCTGAGTTTTAGCACAAAATCATACACCCCCATTGCATGGTGTACCACAGAGCCATCATTAACATGCTTGCTCACAAGCAATATGGCACCGAGCTACATAAAAGATTGCTAAGACTTCATCACTGAGGGCTGTATGTGTCACTGTTTCTCATCATAGTATGTGGCTAAGCTGGGGATAGACTGCTATTACTCCCTGTCATTGCAAAGGCATTGGAGGGAGCCCTCTTTGTTGAATTTGAACATCTCCAATCACTCAGTTTTAATACCAGTGAATCTTGAGAAAACCACAGTAGAGCTCATTGGACAACACTAGAAGCTGTAGTATACAGCAGTGTATCTATTCCTTTCTGAAACCAGTATTAACTCAGACCATGGAAACCAACCCTCTAAATTTATGGGTATACTTTCCACCATTTAAATCACAGTATCTGATGCTGGACTGTCTTTGAGGTTTCTCTTCTAATGGGTCTTGATGCATTTTTCCCTTTTGTGACTGGTGGTGACTTGAGTTCCAGTGCCACCCTTTATATGTCCTTCTTGGCTGGCAGGGAGATATATTGAGAACATGTGTCTGCATGAGTTGAGGCCATCCATAGGCCTTGGATGTGCCACAGCTGATGTCTGATATAGCGTCTGTGCATTCTTTTCCTAGCACTTGGTAATTCTGCCTGGTGCAGGCTTGATTTTTTGCCTAGGCTGCTCCAAAGCCAAGAGGATAGCAACCTAGAGGTTTCAATTAGGTTCTATATGGTCACAGAAAATTATGGGCACCTGTTTTGTCTCTAGAAATTTGCTTGAGAGTGGGATCAGTGGATTTGTAGGCAGGGGACTGCACTGTCTTATATCATGCTATGTGAGGGTAGGAGACTTGGGCATGTATAGGCTACCAGGGTTTAGGGCATTCCCAGCTACTGCAGTTGAAAGAGGAAGGGGGGAGGATTTTGAGCTTGACATGTGTATGGAGGTTGAGGGTGAGGTGGGTGTACTTAAGAGTTGCCAAGGGCAATATAAATCGCATGGGTGGACCTTGTTCATTCTTGAGTGGAACTGTGACAATAAAGCACTAAAGGACTTTTATTTCTACTACTCTATGAGCTTCCTTCCATATTTTGGTTTTTATTCCCATCTTGTTTTTTTGTACTTTGTTGCACTTTTCTTGCCCAGCTTTTTCCTACCACATTTTTTCAACTCACAAAGTTGCAACCTCACCCCACTACTGTAATAATAAGGGTGAGGAATGCCACAGCACACCCACCCATGAAGGAGGGAAAAAATTGTCTACCATCACAGCCCGAACAACTACCCACCCAGGGCTACACAACTACACACTCTCTATCAATCAGGGTGATGGACACATGTGCCACCTAGGGTGACAAGCAGGATGCAAGGGCATGTGCACCACCACAAGAATGCCCACAAAACAAGAACCTATAAGACCATACATAAAAAGGTATTAGTAACACACACAAAATGAGGGGCTGCACAGTCATGCACACAATTTAAACAAGCTGCTGGATGCCTGCATGACACAACAGAAGTACTTGAGGATTGTTCAAAGAGACATCCAACTGGTCATAAAATGTCATGAAATCATTGACATTTGACACTAGGTGAAACATGGCAGTATGTATTGCAAGTAGTTTGCATGTATGACATAAAACTATTTGTGAGTGTGAGTTTAGAAAGTGATGGTGTTAAATTCGTGAATGCACAAGTAAAGTTGTGCTTAATGAAGGTGGAAGGAGAAGGAAACAGATGGGAATAGGAATGGGAATGGGAATAGGAATGAGAATGGGAGCCAGAACAAGAACAGGAGCAGAAATGGAAATGATTAAGGAAACAGCAGCAAAATGCTTCTACAAAGCCTATGCCCATGGCCACTGTGGCAGGGGGATCAGGCTAGGTGGAGAGTGAGTCTAGTGTTGGGAGTCCATGCATAGTAAGTCATAGTGTTGGTTGTCATAGGTAGAGAGTGTCCTTCCACCCACACACCTTCCAGGTTTCCCTGCTAGCCTTCTAGAGCCTGTCCCAGTCTCCTCTACTCCACCACATGTTTTGAGCATTATAGACTGGACATAGAGCAGAGGATTGGCATATGGGAGAAGCTGAATGGGTGCTGCTTGGGCCAGCCTCAGGTTGTAACATCAGCAAATCATTGGCAAACAAAATTCTATACCCAATTGAAGACCATAGTTATGCAATTTGATCTGCTTGCCACTGGATGGTCAGGAAGGACTGCCAAGAAATGCTGTTGAAGAATGCCATTTCAATCATACAGTGATGGCTGACATAAGCATGATAAAATGTTGCAGAAGACAACATACCACTGGGTGCTACCGCCAGAAAAATACTATCATGTTCATGGTTGAGGTCCAAGAGATCTGTAGGACCAGAAAATACACAAGGGATGGTTGATGGCAACTCGTCCATAGTATCCAAGCCTGTTGTGTTGGTATCACAACAATGGAAGCATCATCCACTGTGGGGGAAACACTGCTAGCTGGAGAAAGATCACTGATAAGCCTTCTTTGTCTTACACCATGTGGCACCCATACAAGGACTCTGGAAAACAAAAGACAAGAAGGAACTATGAAACAAGACCAACCACTCAATCTCCACACATAGATCACATAATGTAGCAACTTTTGTCCAAGGCATTCATCCACCCCATGCTGTTTTATCCCTAACTGTTTGGTGGCCCTAAGTTGGGCTCACTTTAACATTTCACTGAAGGGAAGGGGTGGGCCTAGGGTATGTGTTTGTCTGAGGGTGTAGAATAGGCCCATGGTAGAGTAGATATGTGATACTAAATGGAAGGAATATGCCAAGTAATGGTTTAGACTGATAAGTAGGGCTGGGCCCATAACATATTGGATGTACAATCCCAAATGAAAGGGATGGGTCCAGCATATTCATGAGAGAATCCATGGGCCCATAGGTATGTATGGGCCCATGCTATAACACATTCATTGTACTGAATGAATAGGTGGGGCTGAGTGAATCAGCAGGCGAATGGGTAGGTATGGGCCCATGCTATGCTGATTGTGTTGCACCTAATGGAAGGGGTGGGCCAAGGGGATCCATGGGCCAATGGATAGTATGGGCCCAAGCTATAGTGAACTTGTTGTACCAAATAGGTGGGTTGGGCCAAGTGAATCCATGAGCTAATAGGTAGGTATGGGTCTGTGTTATACTGATTACCTTCCACCAAAGAGAAGGGGTGGGCCGAGTGAAGCCATATGCCTATGGGTGGGTATGGGCCCAAGTTATATTGAATGCATTATACTAAATGAGTGGGTTAGGCCAAGCAAATCCATTGGCCCATGGGTAGGGATGGGCCCATGCTGTACTGATTGCACAACACTGGACGGAAGGGGTGGGCCAAGTGAATACAGGTGTTGATGGGTATATATGGGCCCATGTTATACCAATTACCTTATACTGAGCAGATGGGATGGGCTGAGTGAATCCCTGCATCTATGGGTAGGTATGGGCCCAAGTTATAGTGAATTTGTTGCCCCAAATGGGTGGGTTGGGCTGAGCGAATCCATGGGTTGATGGGTAAACATGGGGCCAAGCTATATATAGGGTATGCATTATACCAAATGGGCAGGTAGGGCCAAGAGTGAGTCCATGGGCTGATGGGTAGGCATGGGCCCATGCTATACTAATTACCTTGCACCAAACTGAAGGGGTGGGCTAAGTGAATTCATATGCCAATGGACAGATATGGGCCCCTGCTATGGTGAATGCATAGTACTGAATGGATGGGTTTGGCCAAGCAAATCCATGTGCCCAAGATATAGTGAATGTGTGGTACTGAATGGGTGGGTTAGGCCAAGCGAGTCCATGTGCCAATGGGTTGGCATGGGCCCAAGCTATAGTGAATGTATTGTACTGAATAGGTGGGTTTGGCCAAGCAAGTCCATGTGCCGATGGATAGACATGGGCTCAAGCTATAGTGAATGTATTGTACCAAATGGGTGGGTTGGGCTGAGTGAGTCTGTGTGTCAATGTGTAGACATAGGCCCAAGCTATAGTGAATGTACTGAATAAGCAGGTAGGGCCTCAGCCCATGTGTGGATGGGTAGGCATGGGCCCAAGCTATAGGAATGCATTGTAGCAAATTGGTGGGTTTGGCTAAGTGAATCTATGGACCCACTGCCAGTTGGTTGGTCCCAATCAGATGTAATTTAGGGACCATGCAGTTCACTCAGTAAATAAAGTGAAGGAGCTGCAGTAGATCAACTGGTTTTTATTAGATTGCCAAAGTTCTCAGTGAAGACCTGGTATATCATCAAAGGAACTGTGCAATCAATAAATGCTCTCTAACACTTATAGAATCAGGCCATCCATAGCTACTTATCCTGCAACATGCCCCCTCCCAGCTATGATACTGAAGTCCCTTGCAATTGGGCTTTGGCACAAGTAGACAACATAGCTTAGTACATGGTGTTTGCATTTCAGAAGATGTCTGTGATCCATTTGAGACATGAAATACAATTGGTACTGTTACTGAAAATGCCACTACAAACCATTTGCAAAGCTGATAGACTTGTTGGGATTATTCTCAAGGCTTGCAACAATCCTTGTATGTATTGTCTATTCACACTGCCTAATCATTCATATGATTCCATTATGGATTCGGAAAAAGGGTATCTCCACAGTATTGACATTATCCAGATTTCTGAACAAATAAAAAGCCTTGATATTGTTGATGAGAGTTCAGATACCATCAACACCAAAGAGAAGGTTCCCTTGAAAGAGCTTACTGAACCTACTGTTGTCCTTGATTGGTCTGGAAATGTCATACTATGGTATCTACCAGAAGAAATGAGCTCTCTGAATCAAGTAAGTTTGTTCAGAAATCTTGGAGAACCATGAATTAATCCAAGAAAGAATATCATATGGAAAGACTGCATCAAACTTCAAGGAAAGAGCTGGAGGACATTGGCCAATTATTTTCGGCAGAATGCTGAATTGAAGGGGACTATCAACATGTCACCTGCTTGGTTTCAGCAAGGACATGATGTGAGTTTGGAGAATTTTAACCAAACATGCTAACCTCCAATATTTACTAGAGAAAGCGCCAATCTCTTGGCAGGGACAGTTTGGCTGTTCCCATGTCTCAAGGCAAGATAATAAAATTCAGATGCATCATTTGATTTACAGCAAAATGTGAGTTGAAAGGCATTTGAGTTCATCAATTTGTATGATATGTGGCCCAAAAAACTGGTGAATGGAATAAAAACAACCAACATGCTGAATGAAAGATGTAAGGGAGTAGCATAGTAGGAGAAGAATAGAAACATGCATGGTAGAGGAAAAAAAAAAAAGAGAGGTGCTGCATGAATGCAAGCACAAAGCATATTGGTACTAGTGGTTCATACAGTCAAAGCTAAAAGGCATGTCATTTGCCTTTACCACTATATCTATGGTGAGTGGAAGTGCTGATCTGCAATCGCTTGAAAGGGCTTGTGGGCAGAGTGCTAGGTGGTCAAAGAACATTGATACAGCAAATAATATTGTTGAATATGTGTTGCTTTCCCTTCTTGATATAGTGATGAGCAAATGAGAAGTGTAGCTTGACTATTGCTCCTCTGAGGACTGATTCATATTGGGACAGAGGGATTAGCTTTCCCATGACATCATAGGCTGGTAGAGGGGAGATGTCATGTGTATGATACAGGTTTTGGAGTGAAGGCTGACACTGGTCAGCAACAGGCCAGTTCTGCATTTTGAATTCCATAGGGAGGTTGTCAGATTTGTTGTCAGTTTGAACATCTAGAATACAGAATTTTCAAGTGTATCAAACAATGAATACAGTGTGTTACATACTTGAAGTTTCTAAATGATTATCCAAGAAACCTTGACCCAGTTCTTCATCCAAGTCATTTGTTTTCAGCTGATGAAAGTGGAGTGAGTATGATCATGTCGGACTCTTGTCAAGAATTCCCATCTCAAAGAGTGCATGAGTTACCTTGAACTGCAGCTTGCCTAGATACTCAGTGATCATGCTCATGATCTCATCATCCTTTTCTAGTGCAGTCAGATTCTGGAGCACAAGGAGGTTTTTGACACATTTAGGAAAATCAGTAACAGGAAAGGGAAAGTCATTGCTGATAGGTGCCATCATGTGGCAACTTAGTTTGGTGTCCTTGAATAATGCCCTGAAGTTGTTGTTGGAATTATATGAACCATTGGGGATGAGAAAGAAGTCATTTTGTGCAAGAAGAAATATACCACAAATAATGAACTTGGAGTTGGTCCCTTTGCAAACGAGGAGATCTATATTCTTAGCAGTCTGGAATTCAACACATTGGGTAATATTGGGGGTCCAGACGTATGCAGCAGAGAGTTTGGGTATATTTAGATGGTCATAGATGGTTTGAGAGGTGCTGGGAAAAAGAATTGTTGAAAGAGTGATCAATAAAGATGGATTGCTGGTAGAAGCTGCAAAGGACAAAGATGGGTTCTTGGAAAAATCATTAGAGGATGAAGACAATGGCTGAAGTGAAGAGAAAGTTGGGGATGACAATGGTGTCTAAGACAAGGATGAAGAAGGCATTTGAGATGGCACAGAGGATGAAGAGGTGATTTGAGCAGAAGGAGTGGCATGTCATTCAGCAGGGTCTTTTTGTTTGGAGTGAGCCATGGGGGAGATGTAGAATAACAATGGCAGTTTGATTGATGGCAGATGATTTTTAAGGGTCATGGAGCTGTATTTAAAGACACCAATCAGTAGTGTCTATTAAAAAAGACAGGTCAGCAGATGTAGTTTAAACCCCAGTGAAACTTGGTGACCTTGTGGATGGATTGACTTTGAGAACAAGAATGAAACCTGCAGAGTAGTAAGTACTTTTAATGTTTAGCACAGAAGACTTTATGAGGTTCATTCCGACTTGGTGTTAGTAGAGTGTTCTGTCAGGTTATGTCATTTCATCATCACTTTTGTTTCATTGCTTGAGGGATATTTTTTGAGCAGTTGGGAAGGTTCTGCCACTGAGCATTTTTCATGTGGATCTGGTTTTACAAATTACCTAAATTTTTGTGTGGCAATATAGGAGAAGGAAAATGTACATTGTGGGATAAAAGTTTATGATCTTGTTTGGTTTGTGAGAGATCATTTTGCAAGCATCATTTTGATCATTTTTTTTGGTCACAGAAACAGATAGTGTCATTGCAATGAAAGCATGAACTTGTGGGCAAGTTGAACAAAAAAGAAGTGGAAGAATGTGTTCATTTCAGGACTTTCAAACAAAAGTTATTCAAGTCAACATGGGTTGAAATTGTTGAAGAAATTGAACAATTACCTGTATGGATGCAGGCATTGTTGTGAGAAAGGGCAGACGAAAAAGAGCATGCCACAAAGGTCCATCATCAACAGACATGTGTTGATTCAATTTGCAGGAGGGGATGTGGGGGTCCATCCAGGTTGGAAGCTGATGGCAAACAACAAATGGATATTGAAGAAGCAGAGACATTAGAGAGGAGTATGGCAATGAATGACATACAGACTGACAACACAGACATGAACAGGTTTCCATATTTTATGTGGTTGCCAACAGAGGATGAATGAAAGAACTGTTTTTGAGCCTTTATTGATGTGACATCAAATGAAGCCTTGTTGTTTTCTGTGTGTGTTGTTTGTACATAGGAGATGTGGAGTTACAAAGGTGAGTGCTTTTATGTGGAAGTTCATATTGATAAATGAGTGTTTAATTATGATTCAAGACTGACATCAAGTGTTAACAGACATACCGAACATTCAGCAATGACTGCATCCATATACAATTCACAGGTTTCACACTCTGTGGAATGATTTGTTAATTGTTGCAGATTTTGTTTGTGGAGAGGGGAGAGACACAATGGCATGGGTTTGTGATGGTTGTGTGCAAGTGCTTTTGGCTGATCAAGTACCAAAATTTTCTCTAGCAAACAACATGTGGATTGGAAACATTCCACAAGAACTGGCGATACTCACTCTCTTAGAGCAGTTGTTGGTTGCACATCATTTCCCATGTTGTTATGTGGTCAAACTTTATTCACATGATAAACATGTGACCAATCCAGCTCATTTACAATAGGGTCTTAAGGGCAATGTCACATTGTACAATGTGAACATGAATGCAGTGGTTTCATTGCTGGAGGGGCAATGTAAGGGGTTGTAATCTCCTTGGTTAGATCCTGTGGTGCTCTCGTCACACAACTAGTGTGAACTGTGTTTATTACACGGTGAGCAGGTACAGGATACAGGATAAAAAGATTTTTTTTACAAGGGCAAGATCTACTCACCCTTTATACTACAGCCATTTGACATCAAGTGTCAAATGGCTAACTACAGTAACCATTACATAAGCGCACACTACACGTGCACACTTGTCAGTAGTTAAGTAGAATAGGGGGACCCTGTCGGTCCCCTTACACCCTCCCCAATTAGAGCCCATTAGGGGCTTGTATCATTACAAAGGATGAACAGAAAATGATATATATATATATATCAAACACTAGACTACGAACAAATGAGATCGGTGGTATAATGGAAGATTAGACTTCCGGAATAGAATAGAGCAAAGAATGGGAACATAGTTCCTGCAAGTTTGAAGCCAATTGTACGTATTAAATCATGAGGAACCATGTTCCTTGGACAACGAAGGACCACATTGCCTACATGCGCCTTGGCGACCCATATGAGAGCAATTTGCCCTCCTCACCCAAGGTCTCCTCGACCAGGACCTCGTTGACCAAGTTGACAGCCATTGCACTACCAGACACATCAGGGACAGCATGGACTGACGCCCTCGTAAGGCCATAGTATGACACAGTGTCATGTAGTCGCCCGTACTCGGCCAGGGTAAGCCTTGCACAGTCACGGGGCATGAGGGTGGCTACCTCGTCCAGGTGGACTCCCGTTTGCTTTGCCTCCCTCTCGTAGTGTTCGAGGGTGCATGTATACGTGTGGTTGTCCACCCCATTGTGGAGGTCATCCCTCATGGGGGCATATACCTCCGCAGTCTTGGAGTCACCCCCGCCGTTGTCCACATGGCCCAACATCTCGCAGGCTGCCTATCATGCCCATGTATACACATCATCTGCCTGGCGCGCAAGGATTCCATTCACAGCTAAGTACACCGTGATCTCGCCAATGGTTGCATCACAGGTGAACGACCTGTACCACGACGCACTCTGAGGAGGAGATGGGATAACATCTGCTTCCTCAAGGAGGTGCTGGTACCATCCTGGTACCAGGAACAAGCGGACCAGCCCGCGCAACCAGACTTTGTAATCAAAGCTGGTTCTCTTAACTGGAGCGTAATTCTCCAGAAGTAGCAGGCCACACACTTGTTGGATGTGCGGCACACTCAAGGGCAAATCAATGTCGTCGGGGATGGTGGGGAGTCCTGTAGCTTCAGGGAAGATCCTTCGCAGGGCTTCCCTTGTTTCGTCGGTTGGGCAAGCACCCTGGTACCGCTCGATATATGCACTCCATCGGTCTATGGATGTGCTGATGGGAGGGTGATCCCTCAGCAAGAATGGTTTTTTCTTGTCGAGAATTATTGGCCCAGAGTGGGTCGAGTGGGTCTGGATGTTGTCCTGTTGTACGGCAGGGACAGGTGCAGGTGCAGATGCAGGTGTGAGTGTGGATTGGTGCGACGGCCCAGGGTCTGAGCTCGCAGGTCGGATAATAGGAACATAGGATGTCATCTCGACGACGTCCTTGGCAGTTACAAGACGTTGTTGCAATGCATGAATGACAATGGGAGGAGGAGGGCCAGTGGCTGCGGGAGGTGCTTGTGGGTTGAGCGCATGCTCCCAATACACCTGCGTCCTCTTCTTTGCCTTTTCTAGAGCCCGCGCAGGGGCCCTCCATCCCATCATCGTAGTGTGCATGAGCTCGCTGACCTTGAGGTTCTTGTGCTTCCTCCAAAAATGGAGGAAAGCCACAAGATCCTGGCTTTGTCGAAGAGCATGCTTGCTCTTTTCATCCTCAACCTCTGCGTATGCGGTTGCAAAGAGAGTTCAGACACTCTCTGGGGTGTTGAATAAACAGATAGGATCCGTAATATCTTGGTCTGTTCTGGTCCTCTTATCATAGAACCTCTTAGGTGGGGTCAGAGGGTAGATCCTTGCCTGTATGTGTTGCTGCGCCTTTGTGAGTGCAGCCCCTTGGTACCCATACAGGTATTTGTTCACCCAAACGAACAGGGTATCCTTACCCTCCTTTGGGTCATGCCCCAAGCCTAGTGTGGTGAGGTCATGAGGGATTTCATTCCCTTTGAACACAGGAAACATAGTCCCCTTGGCCGTCTCGAGGGTTAGTGGAGCGAGGGCCACTGGAGAGGTGAAGGTGAATGACGAGTCAGCCATGACAACGTCATGAGTGGCTTGCAGCTGCTCAGAAATGGAAGGGGCTTTTTCTTTCCCCTTGAGCAAGGGTTTGAATGTAAACGGACCCTCCTGGATCCCCTCCCTCAAAGAAGAAGAGGATCCTGAGGGCCTGGACTGAGTTGGCTCAATGACCAATGACAAGGATGAGCTAGTGCCTGTAATCTGCTCATCGCGCAGGCGCTGTTGAAGAGACAGGGAACAGGCCGCCTCAAACTGGTGAACCTTGTCCTGCTCGTCTCTGGGGGCAAGGTGACGGCCCCCACGCAACTCCTTGATCTTGCCACATGCAGCGTCGAGCTGTGCATGGAGGTTGTTCTGCTCGTCGCAGTACCTCATCATATGCTCGCAAAGGTCCACGTACGACTCGCATCAAGCAAGGCTCGCCATATTATCAGCGAGATCCTCAACAGCTGGCTCCATGCCACGACACCAGGTCACGACCCCTAGCGCGATGTGCGCTACAAAGTCACCACAAGTGCGACAGCTATTTTCTTGGTGAACCATGGGGAGACCAGGGTGACAAACCCAGTCTCTGGGGGAGTCATCCCTGGGATGTTTTGCACGATGAGAGTCACGCAAAGGGGATTGGGAGTTGGACAGCGCCCGCATACACTTGGTGCTGCTGCTGGTCGTAGCACGACTGCCATGACCAGGAGGATCTGGTTTAGATGAGCTCACACAAACGCGAGACAGGGATCGGCCACACGGGGCATCCAATCCCTCAGTACGTGCAGGGGAGGGAGAGTTATGACCAACAGCCATGGTGAAAATGGATGGTGGTGGTGGTATGAGAGAAAGAGAAAGAGAGAGAGAAAGTAGTTAAGCAAGACACGTCTTTAAATCAAAGCGCATGATTAAGTATTGAAAAAAGGAAATAAACTAAATAAGGAAATTGATTGACATAAACTTTAAACTATCTATAGTGGCTGTGTTTTGTTTTATTCGTCTGTATACTAATATGGAAATTGTGGTTGTGGGACTTTATTTTTCTTTATTTTTCTTTTTTATCTCAATCACATGGCGGTTTGTCTGTCACTTTGGGTTACTTGATTTGGATGTAGTGTCATGTTTCATGACACTAAGGCCGCCTTGCAACCTTGGCTCGCTCTTGCAAGCCTTGTGTCTTTCGATGCAACAGGTGTGCACTCCACACACCTTGAAGTTCAAGGTACCTATCAAGGGCCTCCAACTCTTCACAATTCTTCTTGGGCTCCCATGTGGTGTCGCCCAAGTTCCACTTCACAAGGAACTTGATATCGTTCCTTCTCCATCAATGGGTGATTATCTTGTCCACCAACCACTCTTCATTGTCTTTACTGACGTCATAGAACATGTGAGCATCCCATCAAGGAAACAATACGTTGTTGTTTGCCTTGTATCGTCTTAGCAATCTGATATGAAACATTGGATGAAGGCATTTAGCCTTCAGTTCTTTGGGTAAGTCCAGTGTATATGTATCACTGGACTCATCTTTCCTCAGAACCTTCATTGGTCCTATGTATCATGGGACGAGCCTTCCAGCTCGTCCTTTCAGCATCGTTAAATTCTTAGTGGAGAGATATACACTATCTCCCACTTGGAGAGTTGAACTCTCCCTTCTGGCCTTATTGACCTGATGCGCTTGCATCACCTTACTTTCGATTATAGTATCATGCACCATTTCCAGGTTCTCGAGAGCCTGGTTAACAAACGCTCGCACCCCTGGTGCTGAGGAAAGTTTTCCTTCCTCAATTCTATGCATCAGTACAGGCATAAACCCATAGTTCAGCTTGAAGGGTGCAAACCCAGATGAGCTAATTATGCTCGAGTTAATGACGAATTCTGTCATAGGTAATCTTTTGGCCCAATCAGTTTGATTGGGTCGAACCATGGAGCATAGTATCTGTACTACGTTCCGGATTGCTCGTTCTGAGGCACCATCTGTTTGTGGATGAAACGCTGTGGACATTAGGAGCTTGGCTCCCATCATCCGATGTAGTTCACACCAGAAGGCTGACATGAACTTCAGATCCCTGTCAGAGACAATCATCTCTGGTAGTCCATGTAAGCAGACTACCTTCTTCAAATATTTTATTGTGAGCTCAGATGCTCGCAATGTCGTATTCACAGGTACAAGGTGTACCATCGACATTAGTTGACAAATGACCACCCACAAGTAGTCATACCCATTACTCAGCGGGAATAGACCAACAAAGTCCATTGCAATTGATCCCCATGGTCTCCCAGGTATGGGTAGACTATGCAAGAGACCTTGCGGTCTCTGTCCATCGGTCTTTGTCACTTGACAAGTTGGACAAGATCGACAGAATCAATCTACTTCTCACCCGAGTTTGGGCCACCAGTACCATCTGTGGATATAATCTGCTGTGTGTTGGGATCCAAAATGTCCCAGCACCTTGTGTGCACTATCGACCACAAGGGCGACAATACTGTCGTCCTTAAATCTGGCGTGTGGGAGGCATAAAACCTTCTCACCACCATGGTTATCTGTGTAGAGAAGACCATTCTTCTCTCTAAATCATGGGTGATGACCTACTTGGTCTATTATCTTAGTGAAGAACGACTCACTTGCGTATCCCTTGCGGATCACTTCAAGGAATTCTGGCATATTTCCATACGTCAGTGTTGGGGCTCTAGTGGCCTTCGCGGATTCGAGAATCATAGGATCCTCCTGTGCATTTGCATTCAGAGGATCTGCGACTGTCTTCTCCACAGCTGAGGCCATCTCTTGAGCCTCTTCTAAGTGACGTTCTTGCTTTTCCTTTAGACGAGTACTCTTACGAATCTCATCTATGATCTCAATCACTGAGTTTTTCAACTCCATCCATCGATCATGGGGAAGATCATCCCCATTTGGGTCCAAACATATATCTGTGTTGGCCCAATCGATCTCTTCATCTGAGGTGGTATCACCTCCTTCATTTTTATAGTAGTGGGATAAACAGTCCGCTACTTGGTTCTCTGAACCCTTAGCATATACTATTCTCGCGTTGAATCGCGATAAATAATCAAGCCATCAAACTTGTTGGCTCGATAGTTTTCTTTGGGTATTCAAATACCCTAACGCTTCATGATCTGTAATGATCGTGAACTTGAAGCCAAGAAGCTTGTCTTCCCACTTCAATAGGGCTTTAATTATAGTGAGTGTTTCTCGCTCGAAAGTCCTGTAATTTTGCTGAGCATCACTCAACTTTTTCAACATAAATCCCGCGGGCCTACAGGTCCACCAATCGGACCCTTGTCCGTACACTGCACCAACTCCATACAGTGATGCATCACAGACGAGCCAAATCAGCTTGTCCTTTCTAGGGTCTATAGGTCTTAGGATCAGGTATTTACAGGCCATATCTTTTATGGTCTGGAAGCACCGATTGTGGAGTTCTCTCCACTTGAATGGATGACCATTCCGTTCAATGCTTGTTAATAGCGTCGTGAATGCTGATACTTCTGGCATGAACTGTGCCAGGTATTTGATGAGACCAATGAACCATTGTATCTCATTAAGTGTTCTTGGAGTTCTCCAACTCCGAATTCGAGACATCTTGTCTTGGTCTGCATGGATTCCATTTTGATCAATTACATGACCGAGACAATTGAGCTTTTCACTATAAAGCTTACATTTCTCTCTTTCGAGATAAAACTTGGAACGTTCAAGTGTCTTGAACGTTATCTAAAGGTGGCATTCATGCTCCTCCAGAGTATTGCTATAGACGAATATATCATCTAAGTATACATAGACAAAGTGCCCTATGTGATCTTAAAAGATCACAGTCATTAGGCGCTGGAATGTAGCAGGGGCATTACAGTCCCCCTGTTGTATGACTTGACTCCAAAAAGTGCTGTAAATCGTGGAGAAGGCCGTCTTCCAGACATCTTCTGGCTCCACATGGACCTGTTCATATGCATTCAACAGCTCTATCTTCAAGTGATACTTTGCTCGTGCAACTTCCATCCGGATCTGATCCTGATCCAGAAAGGGTGTAATATCCTTAATTGTGTTATCGTTTTGTTTGCAGCAGTCAATGACTATCCACAATTTCCCAGATTTCTTGGGAATACATAACATGGGTGCGGCCTATGGGACACTTTTCATGACCCACCATTCCACGTCCGTGTATAATCGGATTTTATCTGATAGTTGTTGCTTCAGAGCATCTGGGCAATGAGGCAAGTGGTAAGCGTACTGCTTGCCTTCATTGACTAACAGGATTCTATGATTGACATCCCATAATGGAAGAAGTTTCTTCTTTACTCCTCCAAGTAAGTGTTCATATTTGTGAAACCATTGGTTTCACAGTCGAGGAATGTCTTCCTCGGTCAGTGATTTTGTTTTTATTGCTGCAAGTTTTGGGCTCACAATTTTCTTATCTCTGTTCTCTCCCCTCCTCCCCTTCGAAAGGTCATCGCAGGAAACCTGTCCTGCTGACCTTCTGAGTCAATCAGAAGAGGAAGACGCCCTAGGGTGCCTTTTTTCCTCCATAGCGAGCTCTCGCTCGCTGAGGAAGGACACATGCTCACATCCAATTACAAGGACCTGAGCGTCAAAGTCCAATTGCACGCGATGTTTGCACAAAAACAGTATACCCAGTATACAATCGTAGTGATCGATATTCGCTACATCGAAGTATACCTCTGATCGGTATCGTCCGACCATTAGTGGGTTTATCCCACCATGGGAGATCCGTGAACGACTCCCAATACAGCCTAATTGTAGTGTGAGCTGCTGTTCCAGCAGCTGCACACTCATCTTCATGACCCTCGCAAATGCAGGACTCACAAAATTACCGGTACTACTGGTATCAATCATTGTATAAGCCTTGCAGCCGTTAATCATGGCTTCAATTGTTGCGCATGATCGCAATGCAGCAGGCACTTGGGGACAAATCCCCAACTCCTGCATGCCATCCCTGGTATGCATTGCATACCTGAATTCACGTGAAGAGTTCGCGGGCGTCTTGATCGCTGCCAGGTGAACCTGGACATTACCTAGAGGGAGTTGGGCACAATGTTGGCCCTCTTCCTCTGTATGGATCACCATAGACCCATATGGGGTGTCAACAATGACGTTGTTGTTGTATACCCTAAAATTTCCAAATTGGACGTTATGTTGGTCTAGCGCCCACTGTTCCATCATACCGCAAAGATGGTCAGTATCTGGCAGAGGTTGATTATTCCTCTGCAGCATGTGGATCCACTCAGTGGTTTCACTGAGGTTATTCAGGAAATGATGCCTCCTGTCGAGTAATTCATGGACTGCATCCGCTAGTGTGCATAGTGCACTTCTGGTGTGATCAATGTTCAGTCTGTGCCCATTCATTTGGGCACGTTCACTTTGGTCCCACCTGCGATCATATTCACGATGGGCCATTTGCAGTGGATATGCCATTGCTGCATTGAGGGAAGGATTTCCCTCAATAGATGCTTCTGTGACATGTTCCACACACCAGCGACATTCAGGACAGGAGTTATCCGTGTGGATGACTCCATATTGGTTGGACCATGTCCAATGACAAGTACTGGGAGTTCTTCTTCCATCCCCATCTCCAGAGTTATCATGGGAAGTTCCTTCTGCATTCCCAACAGAAATCACCGGGAGCATAGCCCCCATGTCGTCCATTAATATATTGACATCGTTTTCCTCAGTCCTGAGGGAAGTGTTCCCTGATTTGGGTCAATATATCAACGACGAGCGTGTTCAGCTCATCATTATGATACCCCCAGTCTCTAATGAGATTGAACAGTCAGGCTGCATGTTTGAGCAGATCACACCGGGCACCAGTAATGATATGCACATGTTGCGCCAGTGACTGGAGCGCATAGTATATAAACTGCTGCCCAGTCTCTGGTGCATTCCAGTACCTTACCAGGGGATGCATTCCCCTGTAATATGTTTGTACTCAAACTAGTGAATGTTCTTCACTGTCCGAAGATGGTCCGTCGCCATCTTCAGGATCATCATCTGCAGTACCTGTCTCAGGTTCTGCAATGATACGCAGGGAGGTGCTCCTTACTTCATCCGGAGATGATCAATATTCAATCTGGCCATCCTTGTTGATCCAGACTGCCCCCCAGGGCATAAGGATCTGTACTTCATCAAAGGAGACATCAACCAAATGGTTGATCTCCTTAAATTGCCTTAGGTCGCGAGTTGTGCCCTCCAACTCATCCTGGACATCGGGGTTGTCAAACCCAGCATCATGGAGTAGCATCCGCGACTTCATTATTTGCAGGAGAGCATTGCGACACAACTTCTCTGTTTCCAATGCATGGAGAGACAGTTGCCATAGTGCTGTCTCTATATGTTCAGACTCATTGTCTGCACGAAAGGAAATTTGATTTCCTTGGTCAAATCCGTGATAGTACTGCTGTTGAGCAAACTTCCTGGGTTCATCCAATGCTCCCTTGAGTGAGGGATTCTGCTCAGAGAGTTCCTCTGCAACATGGTATAAACATCCAAGGCAGGCCAGGCAACCCCTGTTGTGAACTGCCCTATAAAGGTATGACCACCCCCAGTCCTTGTCATCGGACTCCTGGGGTGTAGGGGTGTTCAAAGGGATATCAAGAGTCATGTCCCCGACTTCAATGTTCATACTGGAGCACCATACTCGGTGCTCCTCAAATTCCTCATTGGAAAGATCATCCTCTCCATGTCACATAGTTCCTAGATATGCAACCAGCTTGTCGTCATCTCTGGATTTGGAGATTTCTTCGTAGCCGTCGAAGATGTCCTCATCTTCATCAGGGATGTCCTTGAGTCCCTCATCATCTGCTTTCTCCTGCAGATTCTCATCTGCATTGCCTTCACTTGTGGGTTCATCATCCACAGTTACGTATTCCTCAGGAGGACTTTCGCCTTCCTGTACGTCTGCAGCAAACAGACAAGGTCTGATTGGACCTCCCTTTTTTGCATCGGACTGCGGCAAGGAACATTTGTCAGCCATGTGGCCTTCCTTGCCGCATTGATAGCAGGTTATACCTGCCAGGAATTTTCCTGTAGGCTTCTTAGGGTCTACAGGGGTTTTCCTGTTATTCTTATCCTGGTGACTACGGTCATCAGATCTGCCTTTATCAGGCAATGCGAATCATATTTTTCTATGATAGATCATGTTGCCTTTCTTGAAATACTTGGAACTATTTGTTCCAATGGACGATTTTTCCTTCATCCTGTCATATGGGTGTGAACCACCCTGCTTTTGGGAATATTTATTCCCCAAGCCCAAGTGGTTCGCTTTCATATGCATCTCGATCGCCTTCTGAGTGGTTTCCATCCACCAAACTTCTTCCATAATCTCTTTGATTGTGGAATGCTCGGCCGAGACTCCTCTTGATTTGTATATACTGCAAATCAGTGAATTTGTCATATGCCGTCCAACTCCTGTCAACTCCGGTCTAACTCCAGACCATCTCCGGTGTGATCTCCTCAGATACGCATCACCTGACTTCCGGACCATGTGACCTTACCTCATTTAGTATAGATTAGCTTATGTAACCAAACTGCGCACCACTCCGGTCATTCATATACCCGGTGCACAGCTCCGGCTCCGCTTATCTATTCATCCGTCTTACTCAGTACCTTAGTCATTCAACGTTCTGTCTTAATCATCCGTAGTCAATTCCTATGCAACTCCGTAGTATAAATATTCTGTAGTGTACTATGTTGTACTTTAGTCAGAATATCACCTAGAACACCTCCGAACTCCTGATCTCCGCAACTCCGACCCCCTGACCCCTAATCAGGAGCAAGGAGGACCGGTTCTGACAGTATATTCTGACTCCCTCTTGTGTTTAGGTTCAACATGTCTCATCGCCCAAGTCTGACATCTGGATATTCCACATTGGGTCCATCCCAACGCGAAGTCCTCTTATCCGCGTTTGGTAGTCATCGCACTGCTCCAGGCAACTCCTATGCCTTCCTTACTGCACGTCCTATGTCCTCGGCCTCCGCACACTTCGTGCATCCAAGGAGTTTAACTCCTGCATCTCCAAGTTCAACTCCTATACCTCCGACGACATCTCCTGTAACTCCGAAGCCTAGCAGTCACTCCAGACAAAGTCCTTCGACTCCATCACATGTCCCTTCCAGTTCCTATGCTAGTGCGTGTTCTAGTTCCTCGAACCGCACTCCACTTGGTCTCGAACCCCTCACACAATTGGCAAAAGCCATCCGCTCCATGACCTCCGAACTCCTTGACAACTCCGATAACTCCACTCCTAAAGTCCGCGCTCCAGAGCCTTTCGATGGACTTGATCCATCCAAGCTTAGGACATTCGTAACGCAATGTGAACTCCAGTTCCAAGCCCGTCCACGATCATTTCATACCGATCGTGCTAAGGTCACATTTGCCCAGTCCTATCTTTCCGGCACTGCATTGGAGCACTTTGAACCGGACATCCTCGGAGTTCTAACTCTGGAGTTTCGTCCATCATGGATGACTAATTGGCAGTCATTCCTTTTTGAACTCCATTCTATGTTTGGCCCACATGATCCTGTCACAAATGCTGAAGCAGTCCTAGAGACTCTTCGTATGTCAGATACTAAACAGATCGCTCCATACATTGTCAAATGGAATCAGGCCGCATCTCAAGTCCGATACTGGGGCTCCGGCACACTCCGACGGAGTTTCTACAACGGACTTCCAGATCGCATCAAGGACGAGATCTCTCGTCTTGGGAAACCCCAGAATCTCCATGAACTCCGCTCCATGGCCCAAGACATTGATCATCGTTATTGGGAACGCCAGGATGAACTCCTTGACTCCACTCCCATCATCGACACTCCTCCTCGATCTCCATCCTTCTCTGCACCATCTTCGGACGATTCCCTACGATCTCCTGCTAACTCCACCCTGGAGTTGTATGATGAGCAATCAATCTCCTGTGAACTCCACCCTGGAGTTGTATGACGATCTATCTGACGAACTCCCTGAAGCATCTCCAGACACCCCTGACACTCCTTCTCCTCCTGTCCTAGGTCCTGATGGTCGACTCCTCCCTGAGGAACGTCTCCGCCGTATCTGTCTCAAGTTATGCATGTTCTGTGGCTCTGCAGGACACTCCGTCATCTCCTGTCCTCACCCAGACTCCCATGCCTCTCAGATGACGTTCCACTCGACCAACTCCTCATTGTCATTGTCCTCCACCAACTCCGCCAACTCCTCTACTCACTCCGCAATCTCCTCCATGAACTCCACGAACTCCGCCAACTCCACCGATAACTCCGACGATTCCTCCTCCTCTGACTCTGACAACTCCTCGGACTCCTCATAAACTCTCTTGTTCTTTCATGTAGATCACTTTTCATTGGACTATATGTGTAGATTACTTTGTCCAACTCCTTACTTCGCCTCCACTCGTTCCTCCGACAACCCCACCAACTCCGACAGCAACTCCCCCTGCTCCTCCTCTACTTCACCCATCTCCTCATCCGAACTCTCCTCTGACCCCTCCTCCGACCCATTTTCCTCCTCCTCCGATCCGTACACCTCCTCCACCTTCAACTCCACGAGCTCCGCGAGTCGTGCATTTTGCTGCACCATCAGCCTTGTCTACGTCTCCATCTCCTCCCGGAGTTTGTTGATCGCCTGTGTGATACCCCTCAGTGTGTCCACGAGGAGCGAGCGCTCCTCCGGCTCGGCCTTCTGCCTCTTGCTGGGCCCTTCCTCTGCATCCTCTGCGCTCCGCTTCCTCCGCTTCACCTCCGGTTTCTTCTCTCCCGGGCGTTCACACTTGGCCCTCGCGCTCTGACACTCCGTACACGATGTTGACTTACCCTCGCCCAGCTCGCAGTTCAATCCTCGGTCCATGCACCTCCGGCACTCCTCCAGCAGCTCCCGCATCCTCGCCTTGCCCTTTGACTGGTGTTGCGCCACCTGCGCCGCCTTCAGGAAGTTAGTTAATGCTAGGAATCGATAAGGCAGTCGCATACCTTTTGTTTCGCAGTTTCCTCCGCTCTCCTCCGCTCCTCCGCTGCGATCTTCACTTTTCTCGCGCTCTCCTTTGCCTTCTGCCTCACCGCTTCCTCCTCTTCCTTCCTTCGGGTCTCCTCTGCTGCCCTCTGTGCCTCCTCCTGCTTCCTCCACTCTTCCTCCTGTCTCCTCCGCTCCTCCTCCGCTTTTTTCCGCGCCTCCTCCTCCTTCTTCGCCTTTGTCCTCCGCTTGCGCTCTGCATATTTGGCGTCTGCCAATCGCTCGTCGTCGTTGTCGCGTTCGGCCAGCTGCGCATCCGTCCACTCCGTGATATTGGCGATCTCCTGGGGGGCGGACATGGTTGTAGTAATATGGGAAGTTTATGAAGCACTTGCGTGTACTCCTGTTGATTTATAGGTGTCCTTTCGAACTCCGCTCCAACTCCGTTTTGTCCTTAGGCCTTCAAGGGTTCAGGCCTAAGGGGGGGATAGCGCTGTCATCTGTCCAACTCCTGTAACTCCACTCATTGTTGTCACCAACTCCGATGCGATCTCTGGCTAGTCGCATTGTCTGACATCCGGACCATGTCTAGGTCCATCATCTGTCCCTTCTATTGTCTTTTTCTAGTCCTTTGTGTTTGCACATCTAGGTTGCTGTGCATACTGAATGTCGTTCTTCTGATCGAGTCCAACTCCGCTCTTTCCGACGCATCTCCGATGCAACTCCTTTCTGGACTCCTTGATCTCCTGCCCTTTGTACCATCATCTGTTCTCGAGTCCAACTCCGCTCTCTCTGACGCATCTCCGATGCCACTCCTGTCTGGACTCCTCGACCTCCTTCCCTCTGTACTATCATTGTTCTTGAGTCCCAACTCTGTTTCTCCTGTAGGTTTTCAGATGCAACTCCAGCAACTCCTGTCGAACTCCTACAACTCCGGTGGACTCCTCGAACTCCTCTGTTCCCTCCTCCTTTTCCGTCCTATGCTTTCCTTTCCCTATGCTCTCCTGTATCTCCTCTGTACTATCAGTTTCCACCGCTAACATCCCATCTCCTCCAACTCCGATCCTCCTCCTCCTAACTCTGCTTTTTGGACCATCTCCAGTCTATGCGTTCACAACTCCGATGCATTTTTGCATACCTCGTTGGATTCTTCGCAGCTATGTTGGATACCCGTTATCTCCCCCACTATATCGTCCGTTGACGAGTCGGGTAGTGAGTAACAACTTTCTTCCAAGTCTCTGTTTCTGGAATGCCAACACCTCTGGGCCTACTCTGTCCCTTCCGGTGCAACTCCGCTTCT
>JBBPTV010000157.1:0-39386 GCA_038094275.1 Tubosaeta brunneosetosa | reverse complement strand
GGGAGCGACGACGCTTGAGCTCCTGAGCGACAGGCGAGTACTGGCCACATCTGCGACTGCCTACGATCATCGATCAGGCCAAGTCTTCATTCATCACTCATGTACACCGGACGAGGTATCGCATAAGGCACCTGGCACAGCCTCGAGATCGAATGTCCTCGATCAACGACAACGCCTCCAGAGTGTCTATGTTCGAAGGAACGTCCTCGCGACGCACGCAGTCCGTTACTAGCGCAAATTACCTGCACACCATGGTTCATATCGGGATACCCTCGATCCAGTGCAGCGTTGTGCCTATGTAGTGTCGGAAAACAGTGAATGCAGATAACGTAGTACATATAGCACATATAGATCAAGTCACGGTTTTCAACACTGTCAAACACGTACATATTGTACACGACATATCAAGCAACTCCAGAAGCATATCTGACAGATTTCAGACTCCAAATCAATTCTGCACAACCCTGCCAATGACGGCATTGATCCAGTAATGATTGTTTTCCTTGATCGGTTGGCCATTTTGGTCCTCGAATATGATCTCTGCTTGTGGCCCGAATAGGACGGCATGGGACGACCCACCAAAGTGGAACATGCCAAGCTCTTCCCCGATCGCTACCTGCTGGCCTGCCTGTACCGTGATCTCGCACGTCGAAACCTCTCCCATTCCAATACCAACGAAACACACAAGTCCGATGTCCGCGTTGTCTGCTTGAATGAAGACGAGCGCGCGTGTAGCAGAGACAGTGAGCCACGGCTGCGAGCGGACCAGCGCGCCGTGTGGGTCGCCCTCCTCGAAGTCTGGGTCGCCCGCGGGCGCACCGCTGTCCGGGAGAGCGGCATAATATGTGCCTGGCACAACGCACGCCTTGGTGATTGTCCCTTTTACGGGGCTGTGCCAGCGGTGGTAGTCCTGCAGGCTAAGGAACCCCTGGTAGATCGTCCCGCCGACGAACGCCGCTGCGTCCTCGTCGTTCTTGTTCAGGATGTCATAGAGCGAGTATGCCTGACCTTTGAGCCAGAATGTGTCATGCAACTTCACGTTCGTCGCGTAGCGGATCATCGTGGATTCGCACGCGTTATGGATAAGGTAAGAATCGTCAGGGAGTACGACTGGGCGGGCTTTCGGTTGAAACTCGCGCGTGAAGAAGGCATCCCAAGACGGAAAGCCCTTGTTTTCCATAGATGGGTCAGGGCAGATGTAAGTGGCGTCAAAAGATAGCGGCTGGATGTACGACTGAAAATGGGCTATCGCCTCCTCGCCGAACCACCCATCTGGCCTGGTGGTGAGAGTAGAGATGGATGCACCGCTGGTGAGATAAGTACCCCAGCTATCCAACAATTCTTTCAGTGTGGCATTGAATGCCTCGTAGCGGAACAAGTCATAGGCAGCAGGGGTGTTGCTGAGCATATCGAAGACAATGTAGAGCGGCACACCGACCGGCTCGCCGATGATGGTACCGTCCGCACGCTTAGCCCTGTAGTATGCAGGAGGCTCATTCACGATCACGTCGAGGAGATGGAAAAGACTCTGAAAGTCTGTTACGACGAGGTTGGGGTCAGTCCACTAAAAGAGAAAATAAGCTTCAGTCCCATGATGCTAGTTTTGCCATACCCGAGGATTGGTGTTGACCTGAAGGAAAATCTGTTCGAAGAGATCCCGGATGACACTGTTACCAAGGACGGCGGCGGCGAAGCGTGCAACTGGCGCGCTATGCGCTTCTTCGATCCCGCCCCAAGTGATGCGTTCTTTCCTCGCGGCAGCATTGATTATCTTCTCCTCGATGAAGATCTTGTGAACCTCGCGGTGGCGAGGAAACCAACCGTTGTAGCGTGAACACCTGATGGTAGGGGGCATTTTAGACGAGGCGATAAAGCTAAATGGCACAGAGTGGAGAGAGCTCTAGTTCCAGCAGAGACTTGGGGGTGTTTGATCGTGATTTATGTACGTCAAGTGAACATTTGTAGGTGGCTGGAACGCGGCGACACCGAGTCGTCTTTTACACAGTGGAAATTTGTGGAAGCGAAAAGGACGAACCGATTTATGAAAACGAAACAATTAATAAATCAAGCGAAAACCCGCGTTAACACTCCAAGGGTTGAATGCATTAGCGATTATCAATGGAAATGGACCTTATGGACTACCTTTTGATCGCGATTATTCTGTCACATGCGGGCCTAGAGGCTAAAGTTTGCAAGGTAGTCAAGTTAGAAGCAACAGATGATGTCTGAGATACCAGTGGGGATTGAATACCCATTGGGCGGAAAGAATCAGACCCTGATTATAGCGAGTCGGAAGCTGTAAGTCATGGGTGCATAAATAAGGCTGCGGCGATCATATGCAATATTTGAATGTTTCAAAAAACACTACTTTCAGAAATGCGTCGAGTAAGTTCCCTGAAGTGCATCAGTCACTTCCTGGAAAGCGCCGGATCAGGGCGCTCCTTGAACGTGCTGCAAGCCATTTGGAGCAGCGTCAAGGTCTAGCTGGTTGGGAAAAATATACTGAAACTGGGGTGTAGAGTCAAGCACACGACTTGCCATGGAGCATTGTATAGTTAGACCAAAGAATCATTAAAGAGTACAACAGTTATCTATGGACGGGCTGCCCTTACCCAAGGTTGTAGCTTGTCAAAAACTCCAGTTTTCGTGCACTTAGCTCACGGAGTTGCCTTGAATGGCCTGAATATTGCAGGCAGTTTTGTCCAATGAGAGTTCTCAGGTGAACCCAGAGAACTGTTTAACTGTAACGTTGTGGTAACGTTACACGACCGCCTCGCAGATGACTCGCGTTAGTTGAAATCACATAATAGGTACTGGATGCCTTTCCATAAGGTGATATTCTAATCTATTCGGCGACTTTTCCAGGAAAGGCAGGTTGCCGAGGTGCCGAAGCCCGGAATGGAAAGTACTAAGTGCGAGTAAAAGGGCCTGAATAGACCTTTTTTGGTTCTCACCTCTGCAGCTACCTAAGGTTCGACCTGTAGACCCCTCACTAAGACCCATCATAGTGAATAGCTTTGAAAACTTCAACTCAGTTTGAGACTTGGCATTTTCGTACATCAGACACCAGCCCCAGGTCTTGATGCAGCTGCACGGAATATGCTGTGTGTGTGAAGCACAGCCACAGTTAGGATTCTCGTGGTATCTTGTGTATCAGTGCTCAGCATCTACCTCAAGCTCACCCATTGCTTGAAACTGCATAGCAGGATCATCCATCAACACGATATGCAAGGATGTTGAAGGGAAAATTATACTGTGAATTTAAAAAATATATATAATATCTGTGAGGCTATGGTTTATTCCTTGTGAATAACTTGCATACTCTGACCTCTTTTGGGTAAATTTAAACCCCGATTTATTCCACGAATAGATTAGACCTTATGGAAAGGCATCCACTATACCACTATAAATCATGGGCTCCCAACAAAAAGTCACACTTCGTCATGATAGCCGAAATCAAACTCAGCTTGGCATGTGGTGAACTCCTTGGTACATATAAGCAGAGATAAGGTAGATGGGCTTGCATTAATAGTGAGAAATGATCAAATATGTCGTATATACTATGTATAATTAAGGGATGAGCTGGGTTTGGTGTCGGCCCCAGGCTTGCGATCACTGAAGCAATATCGAGAGATTGCACAATGCTTCCTCGGCCACTGGCTGCTTCTACCAGTCAACCTGTGAGGGTGAAGCAGCCCGGGCCATGCCCTGCTCTAGTGGACACTAAGTCGGCAGGCCATCGGCAACCTCTGACTTCGAACTCCGTCCCGGCACTGCTCCATGGAATTGGCTATCTTGCTTATTTCTTTGATTTCACTCATTCAAGCTTCCAGACACTCAGAACATAGTATAGGTGATATTTAGTTGATTAAAAACAAAAGAGCTATGTAGAATGTCCGCAAATGTATAGTCCATGCCGAAGTTTCGATACGATTGCTCAGAAGTTTCCTTGAACACCAAAAACTTGATGTTACGAATACGTTCGCTGATTGGCTAGATCCAAACAGGTGTATGCTGAATGGGGGTGTTGGCGGCGACGATGACATGGGGAACAAACGAGACCGGGAACGACCGTACTAAGTGTCAAATTGTGGACGCCGGGCATTTCTAGGACGCGCCTATGGTATGGACCAGTGCCCCCAGCGCTGTTGTGACACAAGTTAAATGAGTAACCATGTCAATTTTTAAAATACTTTTTACTTTTTGTAGTGAAAATCCTTTCGTTCTACATTCTAATCGGTGGTCTCAGAACAGACATCAAGTGTAATGCATGTGATGTTCATATGGCGTACTTAGTGACCCACGGAGCTCGGCCCACTGATATACAGAGGTAATCGGTTATTCGTATCTCCACCTCAAAAACAAAGTTAAAATTATAGGTTGCATGCGCAGGGTACAGTTCTGTGTCGAGCAGGAGTAAGACCCAACGGGTATGAATGGCTGAAGCATCAACGGAATGTGTATAATGTCCAGGCGAACATCGTCCGAGGTAAGAATGTATGCAAAGGAATGTGTGTCTTGTTGACCAAGGTATAGTCCATCGAGTCGCAGACGAGCGTACCAGCACCTTCGAGTATGAAAAAGCGTCCAGATCACCAGCTGACAGAAAGAAAGAAAGTTACTCACCGCCCAGACTCCGGAAACCAGGTACAGAGTGCTCGAACTAAGGCGTGAACTGCTTCGGGCGCAGCGTCACACGCTGGCTTGCTTTCACCTGTGATCCCTCTCTCCCAAAGTACCGCTCCGTCTCGAACGACCAGTGCAAGCTCCCCACGATCCAGTTTGCAAGACCCCCCACGTACACGTGGACATCCGCGTCGATTGCATGGCCCCACGAGGGTAGGCATGCCCGCGCGTGCACGAACCGGTCGATCGCGCCCCTGCAGAGGTCGCCAACAACATCGATAGCAGGCTGGACCGCAAGGCCATTTTCGTGCATGAGTACGTCGATCATATTGTGCGTATGTCCCTTGGACTGCTCAACGTCATATGAAAAGATATCCTAAAAATAACAGAGACACGTTTGAAAACGGTGTGGTGTGGGGGATAAACACATACATTGGACCAAGTAACGAGATCGTTGGCAGCTTCGCCGAGGGCGCAAAGGAGGGGATGACCCATGACATCATCTGGGATGCGGAGATGGTACGCGTATTCGATGAGTACCCAGCTCGTTTTGCACCCGCTCGTGTCGCGGCGAAGCGCAATGTATGACTCGAGGTCTGGGATCGTCTTGTTGGTGCGGTCAATTGCCTGTTGGTGGATCGCTTGGAAGAAAAGTTCCATCGTCTCTAGGAACCGCTGGCGCGTGCCAGGTGCAGCCGTTTCTATGAATCGCTTGAAGAAACTAGCATTGGATCAGAAAAACAGAGCAAAAACGAAAGAACATGTACGAACTCTTTCGTCATCCTGTTCAGACGGACAGGGGAGCGATAGGTATAGGGATAATAAAGCGAGTTCATGACGACGTCGGAAACCTTGTCTATACTGCGCATATCCATGTCGTCAGAGAGATTGTCGAGATGGAAGAGCCAACCGAGGAAATCGGTGCAGACGCGCAGCTGGGGATAGCCACAGTTCGGGTAACACATCGCGGCGAGTTTACCAGCTTTAAGACCGTGAAACGCACGACGAGCATCCTCATCTAGGTCTGGATCGCCATTGAAGAGCCATCGCTTCGACTCTACGGAGGCGAGTTTGTGGTTCCGGTCCACATGGAGTTTAAAGGTGCAATGAGAGAAGAGATCAGGAAGTAGAATAGTTGGGAGTGTCGATTTGACGGAGGACATGCAGTAATGACGGGCTGGGACTGGAAGGAGCGACAGTGGTTAACGATAGGAGAAACGAGTTGGAAAAGAGGGAAGATATCATATCAAATGCGACCGCAAAGTTTTAACTGTGGATGGGGACTAGTCTACTTTTAAAGTAGACAGCCTGGGTATCCTACAGCCACGACTGATCATCTTTGACAGGACCAGTCTCGGGATCATGTATTAATTGAGGAGTTAGAAACACTTGGAGATCAGACCGTACACGCAGCTTATCTTCGGCCACACGGGGGAGCATGGGATCTCTCGACTATATAGGCTGGGTAGGTTAAACGGATGTGGAACGGCGGACCCTGTCGGCTCCACAACCCAATGCTAAATTCATGTAGCGAGAAAGATCAATGAGTACTTTTGGCAGTAGTGGACATCGGTGACTAACGTTCGACAGGTGAGATTTTTGGCGGGATGGATGATAAGTGACATGTAGTTCTGTGCTTGCAATAACACGGTTCACATCAATTTGATGTTGTAGATAAACCTCGGTTCGTGTCCGCAGCGTCAAGAGAGGGATTGTGTGAGCGCAGTCGTTTCTATAATGACTCACAAATCTTCGAGGGTCTAGTCCAACTGATAGGCACCGCACCCGGTGGTACCGGTGCTTCGTTGCATACCGAAGTTGTATTCAATCTTCAATCTTCAATGGTATACATATAATCCCATTCATCCAAGATGCTCGTCTGAGTCCTGTAGTAGTGAACCGAAATAACATCGCATGGACTGATTCCGCTGAGTTCCCTTGATCTGGCCCAGTACATACCATCAGGAATTCCCGTCAGGTTCACGTCTCTCTCTTTGTATCGAGTTCTCGTTCGACTTGGTGCCAGGCAGCTTTTGAACCAGGACAGCTGTCTTGCCTTGAAACACTCACATGACTTTTGCCATAGGTGCGATTACATCATCTGGTATTCACGAGCGCCGCTACCCGTCAATATTAAACCGCGACAATCATGTCTCGAAAATTTAGCTCGCGCACGCCCGGACGGGCACCTCAGCCAGGCCAGCTCCACATGTCTTCGCCACCAAGACGTTCCTTTGGCGTACCGAACGCGCTGGGTATACACCACCCCACTGAGATCCCAGATGTCGAGGAGCGCCGTCTGCCACGACAGGCCTCCTGGACACGGCCCAATATCTTGTCCAGATTGCTCAATCAGGACGATGACTCTGTTGTCAAGTCCCCACACTCAGAACGACCTCCCATCCCGAGTGCACTGCAGGCCAGAGAACCGGATTCAACACCCCTCCCGGTAATATCTATGATTGTGCTATCCATCGTGCGTGCGCCCTCTTTCGCTTTCTTACCACCCTCAACGTCGTAGACGATGCTTGGGGAGTTCTTGTCTGCAAATGTGTCGATGCCTTTCTTGCTCTTCATGGTTAAGGGTATGATTTCATCCCATTTGATTCGTGTGACACCTCTTACCGTTTGATCCCTAGGATTCAATGAATTTCAAGAAGAATCGGAAATCGCCTTTTACACTGGCGTTTTGGGTCTGTCTGCTCACTTCATTCGTGGAATGCACTCATCCTGTATGGCCAGTGGCTGCGTTTTTTCTTACTCAATTCCTCACTTCTCTGCTATGGGTACGTACCCTTCACCTTCCGACTATCCTACTCCGGCTTGCTCAGATCGTATCCTGTAGGCTACTGTAGCCGATAAACATGGTCGTCGGATGGTACTATTCCTCTCTTTGTTTGGGAGTACGGTCACTGTTGCTATCTTTGGCACCTGCACTTCGTTTCGACAAGCTCTTGTTGTTCGTCTGCTTCAAGGTATTTTTGCGGGTGCAGTAGGCGTAGCCCGTGGTTGTGTTACAACCGTGACCGATGTCACCAATGAGGGTAGAGCCTACGCCATCATGGGGTAACCAACTTACACCCTATGCTTCAGTCAGCTACTGACCATCAGTTTCACTTCAGCTTTTGTTGGGGTTTTGGGGGTGTGGCCGGAGCTATTATTGGGGGAGCATGTACGTCATCTCGTGTTTGGTCACCCTTGCAGCGGCTCGATGTATGTTTCAGTCGAGCGACCGACAGAAAAGTGGCCAGGCGTGTTTGGTTCTATACCATTTTTCGTCGATTACCCATATTTCTTGCCGTGTGCTGTTGCTGGCGGCATTACTCTGATCGGTATGGTTATTGTATAACTCCACCTAACTTTTCCTACTGACACGTACACAGGCTCGTTTTTATCGCTCTTTCTGGGTCGAGATGGAGGACCAAGAGAGGGTGCCATTCAGCTTCCCCCAGAGAAACTCGGAAATCAGCAGCCCCCGATACCCGAGGAAGCCGAGATCGCGAACGAGCCCCTTGAAGACGAGCCACCTACGGGCTTATTTGATAACCTTAAGCGGAAAATCTCGGGTTCATTTTCCATATATACAGGATCAAGCTCCCCTCGTCCCACTGGGATCTCCACTACGCCATCTGTCCCTTTGATTTCATCTCCGCACATGAACAGGCAGGGGTTAAGCCGAGCAAACGGTTCCGCTTATGGTTACGGCGGGAGTCAGAGGCATAGACTCACGAGCACAGTCATGCCACGCAGGAGCATTGCGAGTACTTTAAGGACCGGGCGGAGCACCTATTTTGACGGCCACCAGTCATCATACGAGGGTCCAGGACTTAACTTTGCGCAGCGATTACTTATGGCGAACGAAAATGCAGTCACAAACATTGCGGATCTGTGGGTTGCCGCTGCAATGAATGTTGATAATGAACAATACGACTTGGACGCCGACGTGCTGATGGATGAAGAGCAAGCAAGATCCGATGTGGAAGAGGATGTTGACGGACAGGACTTTGGGATGGTTCGCGGGAGGAAGCATTCGCGGAGTATCGATATTGCTACAATCTCGTCGCAGCGTGGCCAGCGTTCGTCGGTAACGAGGTTCACTTCAGCCCAAGGAATTTCCCAACGTTCTGTTTCACAAACATCTGCGTTCGGTTCACCCATCCCCGGAAGCGCGCGTCTTTCCCGCCGGTCGTCTGCTACCGGCCCGAGTATCTTTGCACACGCGGGAGTACGAATGCCTGCTGCTGTGCTTGATGCACAGTTGCGCGCAGCAGAGCCTCCGGATGCATTAACCCCTATTCTTGAGCGCCGTGGATCGTTGAATGCTATTAATGGGATTGAAACCGGTGCCGCAGAAGAGGCTCCAGAGAAAACGCCATCATTGACGTCCCAGCTCCCTATACTGATTATCATCCAGTATGGATTGTTGGCGCTTCACAGTACGACGCACGATCAAGTGTTCCTGTCGTACCTTGTCAGGTGAGCTGACTTATCATATTTAGATTGCGATGAGGTTGATGTGGAAAATGACAGCGACTATAATTCGGGAGGATTGAACCTGAATCCGGGACATTTCTCGCAACTGAGTGCGTACGGTTGACATTTGAGGTTTGAGGCCAACTGATGAGTATGTTTAACAGTTGCTCTCATGTGCTTTTTCCAAATCGCCTATCAATTTCACCTCTATCCGTAAGCCGCCACCACCTGTCGTCTCTTCGTGCAGTGACCCTAATCCTTTCCCTAGAAATATCGGGCATGTATACATATTTCGCGCACGAAACCCAACGTTATTAACGCTCCTGTCAGCCCTCCCCGTGGACGTTTCTCCCATTTAGCGATGTTCCGTCTAGGGTCGTTCTTGTTCATACCCGCATACATTACTGTCATCCTATACCGCGTCTTTGCAAGTGCGTCTGACGACGGCAACTTTTTCCTCATGGCCGGTGAGTTCCAATCCAATATCATCTTAATAATCCCTAGTCAAACGGTCTTGCAGTGCTTTCGGTGAGCACGTAAGTGGTCTCCCATCCCTTTCTGATCCTCCACCGAACCGAGACACGTAGTGCCGTTCGGTATTGTGGCAACACATTTGCGTACACCGCCGTGGCTATCCTCCTGAACTACAGTTCGTCGTCTCTCTTGCGTTATCCCAGCCGTTTTGAGGCTAACTTCAATTAGTGACACCGCCTGCAGCAGTTGGTTTCGCCAATGGCGTGGCACAAAGTATAGTCAGCCTGGCGCGTTGTTTCGGACCGATACTCGGTGGTTACGTGAGCCCTTCTCGCCTCTGTTGCCTTGGTGTTTGGTTGCTGATACGTGGTAGCTCTGGTCCGCGAGCACTCAGGACGACCCTTCTGGGTACCCAATCGGTTTCCTTGCATGCGCAGCCGCGTGCGCGTGTGCCATAGCGCACAGCTTCTTGATCCGATAATTTGCTTGGCCGAGATTTACTCTCCTATTTATTTTTTCACGCGCGACTAGACGAGCAGACCGGTGTAAGATGGAGAGCGCGTTCGTATCACGACCACAATTCACAGCCGTTCCATGATCTTGTATTTTTCTTATAGCCAGTTGTTTGCCATCTTCATCCTCGCCCATTAATGTGTGACGGTTTTTCATGTAGAGCCATATCACACTCAGCTTCGGACTGTTTCCTCACATAACAGACAATTGTTGATGTACTTCTACGTATTCGCGCTTCACCAACACGGATCACCTACTGTGGCGTTTCGTGTGCCAGGAAGGGGAGCCGTCCAATTCCAGTTGCATGGAAGAAAAAACTTTCAGTCTGATGCATTCTTGCTTGGCAGAAAAACTGGATGCATATGGAACTCATGTTATCATTATTTACCATGCTCCCGTCGGACGATTTCTACCCGTAGGGATCTATCAATATCACATTGGCTCAGAACCTGTTGCCATCCTGATCAGCCGTCTCAAACATATTTCTTGGGGTCACCTACGGCAAGGAAGCGATACGTTTCTTCCCGTTGGTCTTGATCGCTCTAAGGAACTTGGCGTTGAGCTCCGCATCGACGTAGAGCTCGTATTTACCGCCATTATTCTTTGAGGCGCTGAAGGTCACTTTACCCTTTGCAAAGAGGATGTTGAGATCGGCGGTCACGCCGGCTCCAAGAAAAGAGCCTTGGATCTCCACGAGGTGGACTCGACCGAGAATGGGGACGCTGCCCTGCAACGTGGCGGAGATAATAAGCTTCTCAGGATCTACGGAGGCGACGAGCTAAAGGATTGTTTGCATGAGCCATACCGGTCAACTCACTGGAGTACGTTACTCACTTGGAGGACACCAAGAAAAGAAACACTGACGTGCAATTGCTTGGAGGAATTTCCATCAGCATAGGTAGTCAACGTGCCATCATAACCGGACGGGGGATAGTAAGTTTGGAGGACGATACTATCCTGATCGACGACGAAGTCCTTCAAAAATTTGACGAGCACTATCAAATGATTAATATTCCGTCCGTTCGAACACGGTGGGATAGCGTTTACAATCCTGTTCCTCGGGCGACGCCTTTACGCTCGTCACCTTTAGGACTTCAAGCTGTTCGGTCTCGGAAGACAGCAGCACTTTGTCTCCCACCTCCTTCAGCTCCGAGTTCGAAATGAAAGACGGGATATCCTAACCATGTCAAATAATTTTTTGCAATAAAGAAAGAATGATATTCACCTTAAGTTGTATCAGGGTGAAGCCAGCAGCTTCTGTGATCTCGCTATGACAACAACATAAAAGCGTGCTCGATGATCAACTATTTCACCTACGTTGGAGCGATGTTGACAGTGCCTTTCTGGTCCGAGGTATAAGGCACGTGCAGACTGTACGTTGCAAAGATATTTTGGCGTCGACGTACTTGAAGGACACCCCTCCTTTGACATAGCCGTTGTCTAAGTCGAATGAGATGGGTATGCCTTCTGTGGTGGAAATGATGTAGGAAGGTGCCTCGGCCACAGTGACTCCCTTGTGATGTCCGGGTGCCAAGATCTGGATATGAACATCAAAGAACGCGTTCGCATCTTTGACATAAACGCCATCAACCTGTGTCATGGGTATTATCTCAGTCCATATACCATCGCGAATGAAGATAAGAGTAGCACTTTGAGGTCGCCAAAGGCAGACTGGAACTCAAATACCGTCCCTGAGCCGTTCTTTCTGGCGATGACCAAGATGGATTGAGGATGATCTGAGCCTTTTGGCCATTGGTGGTCGTCAATCCAATCTGCCATGGCTGCGGAGTGGCGGTCTCGTTAGCAAGCGATACTGCTAGCTTATGTTGGTATAAGAATCCACCTTTGCTGAAAGACTTGTGTCCGCTCATCGTCTCGATTCTTGATCACAGAAAGGAACTCGAGAGGGTGCAATGTGATGGTAAAGAGACACCCCAAGGTTAGTCAGTGCATTTATACCTTTCTGACGAGCATGAGTGTTCCGACTGGTCAGGATGAATCAAAAGCGGAAGGTGTTTTCTGTCCAAAGTTGGACATCAGAGGTACCCAAACCGCACAGCGAGGTACGCCATCCGCACGACGTTTGATATATGTCGATTCCGTGAATTCGACGTCAAGTTGTCATGATACGGATTCACGAAGTTGACGCGGCGGATCGGAGCAGCGCAGGAACTGGGCGCTGGTCGCGTTGGCTGTGAGAGAGAAGGCGAAGGCACCCCAAAGAGCGGCGCGAGAGCGAATGGTGGTGACAGCATAACCGAACGATAGGTGCGGGAGTTGTGCTGTTATCCCCGGTCGGGTTGCGGAATAGCCGGTGATACCACAGGCCGGCATGTACCTTCGCATAGACGAGATGCATGTGTAGGTACAGGTGGCACAGGGCAGGTGGGAGTTAGTGTCAACTTGTTGGGGAATTCGGTACTATGCTCACCCGAATGAGCGGTAGCACGGTCCACACAAGGGCGTGAATGCCAGGAAAGGAAAGCGAACAATGTCCATCACTGGACGCCGAAACAGCTGGTAAGCTTGCCGTGATAGATGGCGGTCCAGCCAAAGCGCTGGTCACCGGCACTGGACTTACTTCGTAGAGAATTGAAGCTGTTCGGGGTTACGTGAGTCTAGTTCAAATTGTCCTTCACGACAGTAAGCGGGGCAAGTAGTATAGCTTTCTGACGAACTGGTCGGCGTTCCGAGAGAATGGGATCATTCCACAGGCCAGAAAGGTCCTTCATTGATGTTCTGTTTCTCGGAGATGAACCTGGGCTTGACCGCGAATTACAAATTTTGCACACTTGCTCATAGTTGTCCACGGGGGTTTGCTGCTACGCTTGCTACTCAGATGGTGCAACGCTGATAACTTGGTCCGCAAGCATGCAGGAACAATCACCTCCTAGGCCCTGGAAGGCGACAGCATGTACATTTCTGACGGCACCCCCAATTAAAGGTGTATCCCGCCAAGGTTCTAGTTCCCTTTCGTTATTCTTAGGTACTGCCGAAAGTCCAGTAGGCCGGGGAAGGATAGAGAACAAGCTGCGTCATCTTGTATTTGCAAATATATTGCATCTGTATTCTCTTCGTAAGTTTTGAAATTGCATTATCATATCTTAGTGCACTTGTTACATCGCTGTAAAATGAACACTCGAGTCAAAGGCACGCAGCATGAGTGGGATCTGCAGATGCAAATTATGCCCCACGCCGCGGAATCCAGAATGACAACTCACATTCTACCTATACCACATCGCGCGTTGATGATTGTCCCAATGCCTCATCGTACCGGCGAAGCAGTAGCCTTTCCACCCAACCACCCTTTGGAAATGGCTTGTCCCACCGGTTGTGCAAATGCACAGCAAAGATGTTCCGCAATGCGTGGTCGAGCCCTCCACCCTCCTCAACGCCGTACCCATCCGCCCAGTGCCCATCCGCTCGGTCAGGTATGAATGGGTCAGGGACACTGTTGTCGAGGCGGCACGCGAGCGGGTCGGAGAAACAGAATGGGAGGATCTTGAAGGGAGGGATTGACGCGGCAAGGAGGCAACGCCAGAGGCGGAGATAGAGAATCGCACCCCAGTCTGTTGACGGGGAGCGGGGCGGGGTAGAATTAGCCATGAGGTGAAATGCCTCGCAGAGATAAGGTGAGTGTTGTTTAAAATGCATGAGTGCGCCGTTGAGCGCTTGGTAAGTTTTGCCTGAGCCGATCAAAGAGGGACAAGAAAGAGGTGTGAGATGTTAGTTGATGTACGCGAAACGAAAGAAGCTGACCCCAGCAGTCCCATTGCGTGACGAATTCATGCTCAAGAAGAGGCTCGAGGTCGCGCGTGAGCAGCATGTCCATGTCGATCCACGTGCCACCGTAGTGCCAAATGACAAGAAGGCGGACCAGGTCACCGTCGACCCATGCCTTCTTGTCGTTCAGTTGAAGGAGCTTGCTTGCTTCCATGGCCGTCCCCTCGGCGAGCTTGGGGATATCGACAACTCCAAGTGAGAATGACTCGGGATAGCGCTTGAGGTATTCCTGCACGACCGGGTTCTCACTTAGGTCGCCGTTCGACCAGAGAATGAGGCGGGAGCGGGGCAATTTTTGCGTAGCAAAAAAGGATTTAAGCATGAACTCCTGGCGCTCCCCAAGCGGGACGAGGTCTGTGCGCCAATAGGTGTGATACTGATGGCGGTTGTCAGGTGGTATCCAGGCGTCGTGCTGAGTGTGTTGCTCTGGGAGAACGACGGTACCAGCAAAGGCATAGCAGTCCATGCCCATTCGCATGGGAACACCTGCTTGGACCTCGAACCGCTTTTTACCGTACAGCTGCTCGGTAACATTGTACCATGTGCTGACTCGATCTGGGTTGAAGCAACCAGAGAGAGGCGTGATAGGATGGATCTCGTTGGAAACCCAGTTGCGATCGTAAAAGACGAGGTCGACATGGAGATGGGGCTCAAAAGTGTGCCATGCCCACCAAAGCGCGAGCAGAGCGATGGGTATCGTAACTTTTAAGATGTTGTATAGTGCTCGAGGCCGTATCATTACTCCGGGGGAGAATGAGGATCGTTTTAGCCACCACCGACGCAACGACAGTGAGAGCGGCTTCAGGAAAGGAGCTGACTGGCGGTCTGGGGAGTCACAGTCGCTGTGGGTAGGCAGGGCAGCGTAAGACATGAATCGGGAACGCTGACGAGCCAATTTTAAGTAAGATTAGGCGGCATTTGCCGTCATAGAACTTCTTGGCACATTTGCTTCTGCCATGATCGGACGACTACGCGAGCGGTTGTCATCTCCAAAGCACGACACGACACTCTGCACGACATGTGCTGCGATGAACTTCAAGTCAATGTTGCGCGGGGGGCTTCCCCATGACAAAAGACTTTCTCTTGGTACTCTCCAGGACATAAACAACAAGCGTGACCACTGCGCTTTTTGTCGGCTGGTGTCCAACCTCATCTGGCGTCGTTGGCGTCTCGATCAGTTCCCTGACACGGACATTCAGGGAGTCAACTGTGCCGTATCCGCCCGTGGGTGTGGAACCCTTGTCCCCAACCTCGATGAGAGGGAGGAAGCGCATCGTCTGTACATCCACGCCTCCCGTCCTTTGGACATCACTAGCACGCTAATCGCCGCCAAAGCCATCATGTACCTGGACATACAGCTACTGGAAGAAGACGCTCGCCAAGTGGCTCGGCCAAAGGATCTCCATGGACGTAGAATCAAGAACGAGGTGGATCTTCGCCTGATCAAAAGGTGGTTCAAACTCTGTGAGGAAGCCCACGGAGATGCATGCGGCAATGTGTGGTGGAAGTTTGGGCCCGACGATCTGCCGAGCTTCGTCAGGATGGTGGACGTGACGAAAATGGCGCTGGTTCATGCAGGGCAAAACTGCCGATATGTAGCTCTCAGCTACGTTTGGGGAGGACCTGGGAAAGACTATTGGACTTCGATGGCGAACGCAGAAGCACGAAATCGTCCCTCCGGGCTCCAAGAGTCTATCCTACCTGCCACCATTCTTGACGCCGTTCGACTCACTCGCATGATTGGTGAACGGTACTTGTGGGTTGATGCCCTATGTATCATCCAAGACAATCAGGACGATAAGTTTGCGCAGATCCCCGTTATGGACAAAGTCTACGGACGGGCTGCACTTGTGATCGTCGCAGCAAGTGGAACTAGCGTCCGAGACGGACTTCCCGGTATGAGACCAGGATCACGACTACCTGACCAGCACATCGAATGTGTTCAGGGACTCCACCTTTCGATACCACTTCCACCCCCTTCGGAAGTAATTCTTGATACCGTCTGGCATACACGAGGTTGGACCTTTCAAGAAGGGCTACTTTCAAGTCGTCGGCTATATTTCACCAAGCATCAGGTATATTTCGAGTGCGAGCGGGATGCTTGGTGTGAAGATTTGGTTGCCGAGAGCAAGACTCTGGAAGGCACCGTGCAACCAATGCGCTTCTCTAAGGCGGTTGTTGCACCTATCATAAACTATGACAACGTCGGGATGAATCTCAGGGCCTACAGCGATGCCATTGAACGATATTCCCAACGCAATTTGACTGTCGACTCGGACATAATATCCGCAGTGATGGCATTGATAAATGCAATGACCAGAGCGTTCGAACCCCCTGGTAGCCATCCCGAGGAAGCTTTTCGGTTCGGAATGTGGATAAGAAATCTAGATCTTTCTCTGCTATGGCAACCCAAATTCGACTCAGTACATACCCGACGAACTACCTCAGACTCGTACTGGCCTTCCTGGGCTTGGTCAGGTTGGAAAGGCGCAGTCCAATATAACATCGAGTCGCAGATGTTGACGGGCGTGGATGAGGATCATCATCCAATTCCAGCAGAGTCGCTTATATCCGCTTGGAATCTCGTACAAGCGAATGGGACGATTGTTGGGCTGGATGTCAGCCAGATTCCACCAAGCTGGGTGGTTGATGAGGACCCAGATAAGCCATCCCCCCAGAAGTATGCACCATCCGAGAGTGATCCAAGCGACTCGGTTCTAGATTTTCTACCTCCGACGGGGACACTCATCTTTCGTACCCAATGCGCACACTTCCAAGTCTTGAAACTGGATGACAGTGTTCCTGCGGATCCGAGTAAAGCGACAGCTCACACTGTCTTTCAGATCCTCCCCGTTGATAAAACGTCCCCTTACTATGCTGGACGCATTATCCTGCCTGTCTCAACACAGTCCCCGACCGTCTTTGAATTCATTGTCCTCTCCCGCTGTGATGCGGTCAGGGGGCTCTGGAACGAGAGCGTTTGGGGAAAGAGATATTATGGGTGCTTGTTGCATGTGATGGCAGTGCGGAGGCGTAACGACTTTCGAGTCAGCGAACGAGTCGGTGTGGGTGTCATTGTTGAATCCGCTTGGATGAAGTGTATGGCGGAGGAACGCGTTGTATTATTGGCGTAACTAGTGAGGAGCATTAACTCACCATCAGGGCAGATGACTATTTAAAGGCAGGAAGCCGTTGAGACGAAGGTGATTGTCTGACTGTGATCTACCATGTGCTAGCAGGAATGAGGTGTCCCATTCGGAATCTTTATTGTCCTCCAATATAATATCCGTGTGAGCTAGGAAAACATTATCCACCAAACGCTTGTCAAGGCGAGGCATTCATGTGAGTTGTCATGAAGTCCCATCATGCCACTTGTGAACGACTCACTTTACTCGATTGCTACGGTCAATCCGACCACTAGCGTTACCTCATGCAATCGCAAAAGACGATGTTTGAAACGGTTTCCTCGTTCCTCGAAAGGGTGCACAAGCTGGTTCATTCCGCATTATGGCATTTATGCATACAGAAAAGGTCGATTTTCAACTGTCGAGAGCTTGCCATTGCCAATCACGTCAAGTTGCACTCGCCACGCTTTGACTTCTGGAGCAGCCACCGTCGCAAGACGAAAGGTGAAGATGACGGTGTTCAATTGGGGATACACGGCGTGATCGGCCCGTATGGAAAATGGATGCTTCAATACCATCTTCGATGCTGCTAAGGATGTTCGTGAGTGAGGATGCAACGGAGGGAACGAGATGGTTACCCGTGAATGAACTGAAAGCAGGACGCATCTGTGGTATCGAAACTTTGCTCTTTGATCTCCTGAAATGCATCTGATATCATGGTCTGAGATGGGCCCTGACCGTTCCCGTGTGTGATAAAATGTCGATCCCAGACTCGAGATTCGTTGACAATCTTTTGCTTTCTTTGGTTGAGCGAGATCGACCAGACTACTCAGTCAGAGCAGAAGAGAAAGGCAAATGAAATCATTTTTGGAGATGGAAGTACATGCGACGAGGATACTCAACACATCCTATTCCTAAACATGATTTTTGCATGAGGATCAGCTGATATGAACGTGCCAATGTGCCAGGTACGTGGGTGTGTCAAGTTGGCCTCCAGTTTCAGATCGTATCTCGTAACAACATGAGCCAACATGAGCTTTAGCTCAACTGCAGCAAAAAAGCGTCCGGGGCTAACAAATAGTCAGATTTCAATGTTGGCAGTAAGGAGAAAGGGTATACCATGCCTGTCTACCCAGTCCAAAGGGTAGATATTCCGTTGTGGCTGAAGTAAACTGATACTTTTCACCCCCATCCTTATCGTGCGCGCCGGCAAATCGGAATGGGTCAAAGACATCAGCGTTCACATATAAATTTCCATCGTGATGCCGAGAACAGGTAGCTGCAGCGACTGATGTTCCTTTTGGTATGAAGGTCCCATCTGAGAAAGTAAAGTCTACGACAGCCTTGCGTGAGAGACTCGCTAATTTGACAAATCAGTGCAGCCATTGCAAACAAAAACGAGAATCAGTACTAAGCAGTAGTCCTTCGAAACGAAGGCACTCTTTTAGAAAGCTATCAATCTTTCGCATCTTGCCCAGTGCGGTCTTGGTCCACCCGTCCTTTTCAACAATACTCTCAACCTCCTCGCGGAGAGGTTGGACATACTGGGGATTTGCTGCGAGGTAAAAGAGCGCTTGAGTGAAGCACTATAATGCAGAATATGTGCGAATGAGATTGAGTTGGAAGGGTGGAACATACATTTGAGGATGTCTATAGCAAAAGGTTGAGTGTCCGTCGCAGTATGTTCGTCCCTATACTCACATGAATGGCCGCGAAATTGACAACCAACATACGGGTTGTTAAGCAACTTATGGACAATTCTGGGCCGTCTGCCGCATCCATCAACCATGATAAGAGGTCATTCTATTCAAGATTACAATAAGTTCTTCTCGGGTAACAAATAGTTCAACGAACAGGCTTATCTTCCCAATTCTTCCCATATTCGCTCAGGTATTGTTGTCGCTCTTCAATTAACGGACCAAGAAGCTTTACAGCACGTGTAGTGCTTCGTGGGATGTTTGTTAGGAATTGGACAGCCAATCTTTCGGTATGTGTTTACATTTAGGTTCGAACACTAGGTGGAGGCGGCTTACGGTCTTAAGAATCCAGGAAACAATCCGACTATGACACCGCCTTTGATGATATCCACGGTGTACTGGATATTCAAATCTATCCAGTCGGGATTGCGGCCTGAAAGAATTGGAGTAAGATAAGGCAATTTGATGGTTGGGGGGTCTACATAGCGGAAAACCAACAAATACCCTATTGCTCGTTCTGCAAACCACACGCTCAACGACGTCTAATGCCGGTATGCTCTTCCACTCTAAATGCTCCATGATCAGTTCAAAAAACATATACTGGTCAGGCAAAGATCCCGCACCATGTCCGTCGAGATCCAGAGCATCATTGAACGCGATTACCATCTCATTTCTAATCTCGGGAAAAAAGACATCAAGATTTCGAGTGAGTTGAGCACGAACGACTGCAGTATGATAGGGATTGCGAAGAACCTCCCAACCCAGCGTATACCCAATCTGAATTTGCTGTGAAGAGCATTCAGCGCAAATCTGAGCTCGAACAAAAATGGAGTTGGTACTCACATCATGTGTAGCTTCACCCAATGAAAAGTGATCGTCAGACGCCTTTGCTAGCTCCTCCAAGTGGTCACGACTACTGAAAATGACCGTCCAGTGGGCGGGTTCTGCGATCTTGAATGGCCTAGGGTGGTGCTATAAAGCGAGTGTCACGAAAGAAAAACAGTCAACCATCCGAACAGATACATCTGCGTAGCCTTTTTGTATGAAACCTTGAGCATTCATGAGGAACTTGAGCCCAGCCCACCAAGACCCGAGCCAGCTGTTCGGGCCTGCACATGGGAATGCATCAAGCTGTAGAATTACATTGTTCAAGCACGTGAGGAACACATGCCAGTGTAGGTTGAACTCACGCTATTCGAGCCTCGTAATACTCGCATGATTACAATGACGGATGCGACCAAGCATACAGCACCATATCCATTTACTGGCAGTAGCTCCGACAGTTGGTAGCTCATTTCAATGAGCGATTCCAGTCAGAGGATCACTAGAAATGTTTGAACAGTGGGGTCACACTGCCACTGGGTGGCGAGTCGGAGTTCGACTCTTGGCCGAACACACCTCAGACAACTTGCAGATTTGCAGTGGACAAAGTGCTACCACCAACGTCCGGGATCGATGCCCAAACTGAACGGGAGGCTAGGGGAGGCTACGTCCATAATTGGATGAATCAATATCTCGCTCAGACGGCCCTGACGCTCGTTTTTAGCAGACAGTTTGAATGGCATTTTTCATGCTCCAAATGATCGGTTTTCAATGCTTTCAAACTCGATCACTGGCCAACAGCCTTAGCCACTGGTGCGTAGCAATCGACTTCAGTGTTAGTTAATCAGTTTTTCCTTAGTTGGCAATGCAGCGTTTCCTAGAATGGATCAAAATTTCATCCATGTGCGGCTAGCCTGCCAATGGCATACGTTATGACAAGCCGGTGAAAAGTGTCAGTGGCACTGAGACAGTGTTTCAGCCGGAAACTCAGCGGTCTCATTTTGGCGCATCTCCATTACTTAATGTCTAAGACATGAGTCTCTAAAACTCGTGTTCCCGCCATAATCGTCCCGTTTCTGATGGGATGCAGACATCTTCAAGTGGAAAAGTCCGTGCTGCCTATGTATAAAACGTCGAACCTCTCGGGTACGACATCGTTGCATATTTCCTCATGACCATTCTAATCGCCGTTTCTGCTATTACTCTTGGGTGTATCGTGGTCAACTACATCAGACGGCGGCACCTTGGCAGTATCGGCTCTACCATCCCTTTGCCACCAGGCCCTCCTGGTATACCATGGATCGGGAATGTTATTGGACTTGACCCATATGCGCCATGGTTGACATATCGCGCATGGGCAAAAACATATGGTAGCGAAGTATGCTTAATGCGAGCTTTCGATTAATTAGAGCTTTGTACAGGCGATTTGCTCTACTCTCGAGTATTGGGCAAGGACATCATCATCATCAATTCCGAGAAGATAGCAAAGGATTTACTTGACAACCGTTCTACGAGCACCTCAGGCCGTCCTTACTTCATCACCAATGAAATGTGAATGCCTTTCCTTGTGTGCTGAGTGGCAGTCACACTTATTATACTAGGTGTGGGATAGACTTCAACTCTGCATTTTTGCCCTATGGCGACACATGGCGATTGCACAGACGGTTTTTCCACCAGACGTACCGTAGTGATTCGGCGTCAAGATTTCTTCCATATCTAAACCGCAAGGCATGCCAGGTTCTCCGACGACTACTCGTTAATCCAGAACGATTGGGCGACCACATGTTTGAGTAAGTGTTTGGATTTTACGCGATGGTGAACGCGGTTTAACGTCATGTCGAGATACACGGGCTCGGTCATTCTTGGCAGCGCGTATGATTACGATCCCGCGTCTCGGGAAGACGAGCTCTTCAGCATGGTGGTAAAAGTACAAGACACTGTGACGCACGCTATGCGAGCCGATACTGCAGTCCTTGTCACAGCATTTCCGATGCGTAAGCGAACCGCGTATCCTTCTTACGTACTTTCCTCAGGTTGTTCACTTCACTCTTAGTATTGACGCTTCCAGCATGGTTTCCCGGCATGTCATTCAAGAATGACTTGGCGATATCGAAAAAGCTTGCGAAACAATTCGTCGAAAGAGGATTCGAACATTCGATGAAGAAGGTCGCACTCTGTTCGTACCAATCCCCTCATGCACCCGCTTATTATTTCTTTTTAGCCGACCGGTCATGCTGCGCCATCTATGGTACATGACGCGTTGCGAAATATAGAGGAAAAGGGAACTGTGCCGGATCAATCGTGGGTGAAAGCCCTTAAAGAGGCTTCTGCAACCTCGTTTTTCGGTACGCAATTTCCATCTCTGGTTTGACTCCGTTCAAGCAGTCTCACCTTAAACCTATAGGTGGTTCGGAGACAGTACGTCGCATCTTGTCCTTGCGACGGTTCCGCGTTTATGCTAGTCTAATAGTCGCACTCGGTCCTGATGACGTTCTTTTTGATGATTATGTTGCACCCAGCTGCGCAGGAGAAAGCTCAAGCCCAAATCGATGAAGTTGTTGGCAAAAACAGGTTGCCAACAATGGAAGATCGGCCGTTGTTGCCCTATGTAGATGCTGTTTATTGGGAATCTCTTAGATACAATCCTGTCGCTCCTCTCTGTGAGTGAAGCCATTTCGCTAGTTCCTGTCTTTGACACCCTTGCGCCATCTAGCTCTCCCTCACGCTACCGTGGAGGAGGTCGTATACGATGGATTTCGCATTCCAAAGGGTGAGTCAACTTTACTCAGTGATTGAGCGTCTGACGATCCCCACTTCTAGGTGCTATTATTTTAGCGAACCTGTGGTTAGTAGCATTTTAATGTCGTTGGAAAACAATAGTTGACCATCTGTCTTCCTAGGGCAATGGCACATGACGAATCCAAGTATTCAGACCCTGACTCATTCATACCTGAGCGATTCCTCAACAGCGACGGCTCTCTCCGACCTAACACCACTGACCACACCACGTTTGGATTTGGTCGACGGATGTGTATCGGCAAAAACTTTGCCGATTTGTCTGTGTGGATCTTGATTGCCAGGTTTTTGGCTGTCTTCAAGATACTTCCGCCTCTGGATGAGAATGGGGTGGAGATACACGTGGAGGCCAAGTTTACGACCGGGGTCGCGACGTAAGTGACGAATAAGAGAATGCTCATCTATGCCGGGTGCTAAGTATGCGTACAGACGTCCCGTTCCTTTCCGATGCAGGATCGTGCCGAGGAATCCTGAGATGGGCGCTGAGATGTTGGAGGAACTGATTGCTTCGAGTACTCATTAGTTTGCGTGCGGGGGGACCCAGCCGTTTGACATTTGCTATCGTACTTGTTAAGCTCCGCGGAATGAATGTCCACCTTCCACTCTCACAAGCATGTATGTAGAATGAATGTACAATGTCTCATTTGGTGCTAGTCTTAAGGGACCTGGACTGGGTGACTAACGGGAACTGCGGGCTTTTGGCCTTTCGTACATTCAGGGTTTGCGAGATAAGGAGTCTTGTCATGGAATGATACACCCCCAAAACGGACTTAAAAACATTAGTGAGTCATCAGCACATTTGCAAACAATATTCCACCAGCCCCCACGCGCGACAATCTCTTCTCCTGTCCCACACTCATCGACCTTCGTCCAAGCTCTCTTGCGCTCCGACGTGCCTCTCCTGCAGCCGTTCCTCATACCGTGTCAACAAGAGCCTCTCTACCCATCCGCCCTTGGGGAATGCCTTTTCCCACTGATTATGCAGATGCACCGAGAACACTTTGCGCAGCGTCTGGTCTAATGCGCCGCCCGCCTCCAATCCGAGTCCCATCGTCCACGTCCCGCTCGACCGATCGGGCTCGAACGGGTCTGGGAGGCGGTTGTCCAGCCGGCAGGCGCGCGCGTCGCTAAAGCAGAAGGGAAGGATTTTAAAAGGGGGGACGTGTGCCGCCAGGAGCCGGCGCCAAAGTTTAAGATAGAGGAGCGCGCCCCAGTCGGTGGATCCGGGGCGGGGAGGAGAGGACGTGGTCATGATGTGAAAGGCTTCACACAAGTAGGGCGAGTGCTTGTGGAAGTGCATGAGGGCGCCGTTCAACGCCAAGTATGGTTTATCTGTGAACAGGCGCAGTAAGCGTCGTCGGCATGACGCCAGCCGAGAAGGAGAAATGGACATACCATAGCAGTCCCACTGGGTAACAAATTCGTGTTCGAGGAGGGGTGAGAGGTCCCTGGTGAGAAGCGAGTCCATGTCGACCCATACACCCCCATACGTCCACACGACCAACAGCCGAACGAGATCCCCGTCCACCCAAGCTTTCTTATCGCTTAGGTTCAACAGACTATTCCCTTCGAGCGGTGTCCCGCGCGCTAGCTCCTCGATATTAGCAACGTGCAACTCGAACGCGTCCGGAAACCGGGCGAGATACTTTTGCAGGATGGGGTTAGCACTCAGGTCTCCATTTGACCACATGATCAAGCGGCTGTTGTCGATGTCTTGCGTAGCAAAAAAGGACTTGAGCATGTATTCTTGTCGTTCATCAAAAGGTGCGAGGTCGACACGCCAATAGGTATGGAAGTGCACGCGCTCGTCAAGGGGTATGAAAGTGAGGTGAATGGGCTGGTCCGACGATTGAATAGTCGCTGCAAAGTCATAGCAGTCCATGTTGAATCGCATGGGAATGCCGGCGTGGACCTCGGTATGCTTGGGTCCGTAGACATGCTTGGAGACGTTGTATTGAGGGCTCACTCGGTCCGAGTTAAAGCATCCTAGTAGTGGCTCGGTGGGTGTAATTTCGCCCTGTATCCATTCGCGAGAATAGAACGCGAGTTCGATATGGGGCTCATAGAGGAATAAACCCGTGAGGATGGCGATAGCGAGAAGTGGGACAATGACTTTAAGCGCTGTGAGACACGTCCGTGGACGTATAAACCAGCAAGACCTGCGGGACGAGCGACGGTGTGGTGAACGCGAACGTGAACGAGAGGAAGAGCGGGCTGAGTCCGAGATTGAACGCAATGGCAGCCGCTCGTAGGCCGCTTTGGACATGACCGGAAAAAAATGAAATACGACATCATTTAGTAGCAAGTATACTACTCTACGTTTATTAGCAGCTATGACTTAGACTATCATACTCGAATAAATAATAAATGACACTCAGAGGCATAGCAATAATACTAAGGCTACAATCATAGTGGCGAGAAAGAGAAAGGCTAGCGATACATAGGTCTGGATCCAGTAGATACCCTCTAGAGACATCCGGACGGATGCGTATTGCTGGTCATAGACAAGTTATTTCAGTGAATGAAGTTGCGCTCGTCCTCGCCATATCCTCCAAGGTTCAAAGTAGCCTCGGTACCAGACATGACTTGGTACTGCTGACCAGAGACTTGGGGATAGTAACTGGCGATCTGCGCACCTGGCTCCATGGTAGAGCACCAAAGTTGGTACCATGATGATGATGGCAAGGGATAATCTAAAACCGATGAGCAGATCAATTGCGTATCGTCAGATTAACTTGCCCCTGTGGTCCGACATCATATTATCGAAATCGATGGGAGAAGGCATGTCACACCCAGCACTCAGACGAGTAAGCCGCATCTCTTTCGACTTCCTCGCTTCAGGATCTGTCATGAGCAGTTCGATAACTTTGGGGCGAAAAAAAAAATCAGCAACTCCACCACTCCAATAGCATATCGTCTCTACCTTTTGTAAGAATGTCATAGCGTGTCTGCGGTGCCTCCCCAGTCAACTTGTGAACAATGTCCCGGAGAGTGTCAAAGCATTCTCCTTCCTTCAAGCGATACTGTCTCTGGAGGACGACTTTGTTTGCTCGAGGTGAGGGTGGACCGAGTGATGATGACGACGATAAAGCACAGTACGATGGCTGGTCCATCCTAGGCGTCTGAAGACCAATGGGATTTTGATCAATCGGCGCAATGCCCGAAGGGATTAAATAGTCGAGGTGTTCCGAAGTGCAGACCTAAAGTTTTTGCCAAGTCCGAGGTGGCAGTCCATGATATTGTCCTTGTTAAAGTGGACGGATGAAAGTAATACCCTGTTTCCCTGTTCGATGAAACACTTCCTCTCAAGCTTTCGTCCACAGTTTGTGAGCAAGACACACCTGAGAGAAGACCAAATACTCCCAAGATACGAGGCCAACCCAACTCCAGAATAACCTTGGCGAAGCGTGGTCAGAAAATGTTCTGGGAGGTGTCAAGGAGAGATCAGGCACTAAACGGACATTGCCCCAACCATCGGCCGATGCTATAACGTCATAATTATTCGCCCTGCTGCGACCCGAACATCAGATGCTTAATTCGAAAAAACTTGCTGTAAGTCGGTGAAAAATGACCCTAGGCTGCGAATTGTGGAGATATGGTCGAAGATTCACACCGGATCACCATCAGAAATATGAAACTTACCACTAACATGGAGCAAGAACAACACAAGGAGAAAAGGCTCCGGAACCGCGGACTCTGGCAAATTCAATCGCTTCTCTGCTAGAACCGTATTTTCATCACGGTGGTTCCAGAGAGCTCCGTTCTTGTGTGTCCAGTGGTAACTGGGCCACTGGCAGCCACGTTCCCGGCAATCATTCACGTCGAGCAAGAATACGACGCGTGCATGTGGTAGTGGTGCCTTGGTGGTGCCTCAACGTATTCCTCAGGCTAGCGCACGTCAGGCTCTAGTCCAGCTTGGCGCCCCGTCACAGCCCTTCTAACCTGTACAACTGGTTTTAATGTGCGTCACCTTGGTATTCTTGGCTATCAAAGTCGCAGAGAAGTGGCGACTTTTTCATACTAGGAGGTTGGCTGAACACACGGGCGAACTTAGGAGCGTTTCACTCTGCTAACTGTACATTTCATGGTATGGCTGACAGTTTTCTGGATGTGCCTAACAATGCCGCGAACCATTCGTGCACAGCTTCGAATCGGTGATTCAATGCGCTGCATTCAGTGAAGACCGAAGACAATTTGACCATGCGAGTTCCACATGGTACATCGGATGCGTGGAGTAGGCGTTTCTATATGCTCTTCTTGGCCAGTGATGATAGTTGATCCGTGTCATATATAAGAGGCACTGCATTATTCACTGATCCATCCCGAATAAGCATCCGACATGAGCGTCGTACCAGCCTAAGTACTTAGTGTTCGGTCGCTTGTAAATCGGAACAAGGTCAGTAGAATTTAGCATGGATCGAATATGACAATCACACCGAACTTATTGGGCGCGACAAGTCATGTTATTGCCCAAAAAATCCTCCGGGAAGTATTCACGAAAGGTGAATTTTATTCTACCAGCAATATCTTACCGGAAAACTCATGGCATTCCGACTTGCGCTCGCACGAGCATACCCTTGACTTGAAAGCAGCCATCGTACTGCATACTGTTACATTCTAGTTTTTTCTGGTAGGATAACTTGACCTCCGGTGATCACTTTCTACCCGATTTTCCAGATAAAAAAATATACCTTGCGTCCAGGATTCTCGGGGAAAAGAACACAGGAGTTCATCATAGGCTCTAATCCTTATCAAGAAAATGCATGTGTATCATGTGTCCTTACCTTCGTTACGCCAAGTCTGCGAACGGGGCCTTCCTGTTCCGATCCTCTGAAGGGCCGTCTAGTTGGTGAAACGTTCAAATTGCACTTGTCTTGTTAGGGAAGCTAAAATTGTAAAATGACCGGGGTTGGGACAAAAGGGAGGTGATGCACCGAAACAAGTTACAGGATGTTCGGAGAGATGAAAATCATCTTGTTGCTTTTTTCTGTGAACTTTCCATGTCAAAACATGCTATGAACACGAGGGATTGTGAGGATAACAGTGATCCCTGCCCTTGGTATTTCCACTAAGATATTGCAGCGAATAAGACTCTTCAACAACAAGGGAACATATGGCTATCGAACAGGACAATAAGAATCGTAATAGAGGAAAAACTCAGCACTCACTCTAACCATCTAGGACGTTAAGAATCATAGTGGGGTGTTATCATCTTATCTCTGCAAGGTTAGCCCATACCTTTGGACTCAGCGAGCAAGTGTCGAAGCTCCAGGTTAGGCGATGCACGGCTTGTGTGATACGCCTTGGCTATTTGCGACCGTGCTTAACCTGCTACCACCCCACCCGTTGCTGGCAGATGATGGATACGCTATTGGATGAGTTTCTCGGAAAGGTGCGCTCGTCATTTCCCACCGCGATGGCGCAATCGTGTCTCATGTCAATTGAATAGATGTCTCTTTTGGTCCGTCTCCTCCTTTCATTCCCTTACTACGACCCTTAAGATTTGTCGTCAACAGCCAGCACCTGAAATTCAATTTTCAACCTTTGCTACTTCACCAGGCCCTCGAGACAGCAATGCCACCATCTCAAAACGACATAGTCAACTTTCCACTCTCTCGCAGACAGCGAGCGTAGACAGCGCTATTCAGAAGTTCGCTGCCGTCCGAGCTCGACTCGAAGAGAACAGCGCTCATGTTGGCCAGTCTCTACTCGCTCACCAGGCGTTCACATCACCCACACACCGAGTCCCGCCAGAAGTGTTGGGTGAGGTGTTCTACCATTGTATGCCCCAAACGCCCTATGTCATCCCAAAGGACATGGAGTCCCCCTTGTTGTTCACTCGGGTGTGCCGTCGTTGGCGTGATGTGGCAATATCCACACCACGCCTCTGGTCTTCTCTCTCTCTCTACCTCCAGAAGATGGTCTGTGATCAGAACTACCGCCATGGATGTGAAGCTTGGTTGGCTAGAGCCAAAAGTGTTCCCTCGTCCATTCGAGCGTTCAATGACATCAACATGGTCGCTCAAGATCTGACGTTAGTTTCATCCGCCGTGCACTGGCTGCAACAATGTGTTTCCAACTGCAGCAATCTCTGGTGGCACGGTCCCTCCCTACCCACTCTCTTCATCTCAGAACCCGGGACAGAATTTGCTCTTCCCCTCCAACGCGTCTCCATTACCACCTATCGTGACTGCCCTTCCATTCACCTCCTAGGATCTGCTCGTCTCCTCCGTTCTGCATCACTACATTGTTTCAACTATGATCTACAGGCCCTTGATGGGATCGAGCTTCCTTGGGGCCACCTAGTCGAGCTGAACATGCACTTTGGCCTAGTCTCCAGCCCACTTCTGCCCCAGATTCTCACGCGTTGCAACCACCTCCACACCCTCTCCATCTCTTGTCTCTCCGCAGAATATATGCACCTCGACACGTTACACGCACTTGTAAAAGGGTCGATCATTCACCGCGCCATACGCCGCATCGAGATGAAGGTGACCCAGGCGGGACTCGACACACTTTTAGACGCACTCACACTGCCTGTACTCGAGGAGCTTGACGTCTGCTTTTGCTATCGCGAGCGTGACGAGTGGCCGCACACATCATTCGTGGACATGCTCGTGCGCTCGCGGTGCGTGCTCAAGCGACTCACAGTGCGGTCTAGCAAGACTGCTGTATTGCACTTTGAAGAGTATGTGCGGATGATGCCGGGCTTGGCCGTGTTTACTTCTGCGCCTGATCTGCTGTTGCGATAAGTGGATGTTCGGTACCGCAGTGATCTGTGCGGGCGAGAGAAGAGCAGACGCTGGCGTAATGGCATATCGCGCTTCTGATAATTCGTCCTGTTCACGCTTCTTCGATAACGTCGCAGCGTCGTAACCCTTGTCTTGCTCGTGATCTTGACCATTGATAGTTTCACGTACGCACCTTTTTCACCGTCGTCTCATATGTGATTTGTTTACCTTGCTCAAATCTTTTGATATTTTCAGGGTTACGTGCAATGTACGATAACTTTGTGATAACCGCTTGTATTATCATGGAATAAAGCTAGCATCGTCGGGAACCTACCATCCATGCCCACAAAATAAGCCTATACCATGAAAGATGCATCGATCACAAACAATTGCTGTCTGAGCATCAATGTTGGATGGCGATCCATGAATGGGAGCTAGAACGGGTGAAAACACTTGGAGTACTGAATGACGACAGAACCTTGGCCAGCCACGACTTGAATCTTCGGAGGACCGTTGGCCACAACCTCCGGATCCCACAGCGCTCACTTTCAGTAGAGCACGAAGAACGACAGCAACTACGGCCCACGTTGCGAAGTAGCCTACCCTGATAACAGTCTCGCGGTCGTCCGCAGCATGAACTTGGCGTAGGCGGTTATTCGTTGGCTTATCTTTCGACGGGATGAATGAAGCTTACAAAATCCAATGTACTTCATTCTCTGCCATGATCACATACTTGTCACCTAAAACCGGCGAGAAGCTCGGGGACGTCGGTGGTATGCTCAACTTATATCCGTGATGAGGGTATATAGAAACATATTTTCTAAACATCTTGACCACCACCACAATTAACATGAAACGGTGAGAACCAAGGCATCGCTCACAGTAATCGACCTACTTCATTCTCTCGATGTCTATCCCCGGAAATCCAGGATTCAATAGGGCCCCGTCCACTTCGTGGAAGCCCGCTGTTCCTGGAACTCGGTGATTAATACAACTTCCAGTTCGTGTGCCAAACTCAGCAGGATGAGTGCATTGATCGATCAACAAACCAAGTAAAAGGCGAACAAAACATAGCCCACAAGATTCTCCATCATTTCCCTAGACTAACTAACCATGATGTCAATCAACCCCCACGATTGGCAAGTTGTCCACTCCCTGGATCTTGAACAAAGTTATGAGACAGGAAGCGTTCTCCATGGCATGGATGCGTGGGATGGTGGAAGTGAACAAAGGCTGCGTTCGGATGCGTGCTCGTGATCGGTGCAGAAGGGCAGCGGAATCACGCCGTACCCGCGGTGTTAGAACGCGCCGTGGTTGCGGGCGAAACACTAGGTAGTAAACGAGGTGTCGAGAGTCGGGATAGTTTCCGGATCTTCGGATGCGGTGGAACAGCAATATGATCATTGAAACAGCTAGTCCCCATCCAGCTGTCAGTCTTGGCCTTCCCATCGATTAGTATCTGGTGGTGGCATTGTAGTGGGAAAGTAGAGGGTCTATCTGATGGTTTCAACCCAGGGGCTAAGGAGGCATTCAGAATGGGACCACGGCGAGCGGTGCTAAGATGATGTACCGGTCGAGAGGATGCGTCGATGGAGAAACCCGCATCAGTGAAGTCGGCTGGCTTGCACGGTTAATCCAGGGTGATGATACAGTATACCCACGCCCAACTGACAGTATGGTTGGCCATGGGGGCTTTGGCGCACCGCAGGACAGGCAGTCCACGTCAAAAGGGTCGCACTAAACCATGAGGTCCATAACTGACTGCGCTCTATGGGTGTGCCGCTCGTACGAACAAAGTTCACGGGCAAAGGTTCCGGTGAGAGCGGGCCATTATATCGACTAAAGCCTAGAGAACATGTGCATCAACACCTCAGGCACCTGTTTTTAGCCCCTATCTACCCCTTTTAGGGCGGGTTTTTTGGTGAGGCACAAGTGACCTAAAAGGGGCTTCATCCGCGTCGGCAATTACCGTTCCGGTGAGTCAATAATTACCGATCTATCACGTAGCTTTCAAAATGCCTCGGGGATCCTTCTAGCACCCTCACTGAACACGAGGCAAGGCTTCGCGAGCCTCCCATCAACCTCTGCGCTCGCACACGTGGGTATATATAATTTTTTCTTCCATTTGCCGCTCTCTGACCTCCTGTGCCCATGTCATCACAGCGACTTTCTGCATCTCGTGCTGCACTCCTCAGCACTGCGAGCGGGCTTGGCCAACACTTCACATCCCCTCGCAAGTCGAAAGACCCCAGGAAATCCCGGACATATGTTTCAATACCTGGCCACGCTGCTAAGCGTCAACGTTTACTCGGACGTCTTGAGGAACTGTTGAATGAAACCCCCCCACCCCCACCCCCATCCGATGCATCCAACTCTCACGAAGCAGTAGAACTCCTTGAGAACACTTCGCGCTTACTTGTCGAAGCTGCACCCCCTACTGAGGATATTTTTACTGGCGTTGACGAGCCTATAGACGACGACCTTTATACGGGCATTGACAGCCCCGTAGAATTGTCATCATCGACACGCATTTCCAAGCCCATCCAATCTGCAACACGCCGTTCTGAATCATGGAAATCTGTCATCTCAGCTATCCTATGTGATTTCTTAGCCTATTTAACTCGGAGTATGGGCAAGCCGGTGGTGCCTTCGGGATCTACCATCACCTGTTGTCAGGCTACTTGTGAGCCCAAAAAGTCAGTACTTGTCACTCTTCATTTTGATCGTAAGTAGTCGTTCCAACCCATTTGTTCAATCCCTAAATCGCAAGTAGATTTCGCCAATGTCACAGTCCTGGCTTGCAAATGCGCAAGCCTTCCCCAGGTCCTTATTCGCCACGGCCTATTCCCAACTGCACCTTCTCAACCTCGTATGGCCGTTTCCGTAGAGCTCTTAGCCTTTTATCGGGCATTGTTCGAACGTTCTTGTGACGCAATAAATGCCCTGGCATCGGCTTTGAACACACATTACATTCGGCGTGGATTCCGCATGACAGGTCGCCAGGTTGGTGTTTTTTTTTACTTTGCATCTTTCATCTAAACGTGGGGGTAAAGGGAATTGTGATTCAAGAACCCTTCCGCCGCGGCCTTGCGCAAGCCGTACAGTGGTACGATGTTCTACAAGTTGAAGTGGAACGTCATTTGGAATCCATTGTCACGGTGTGTCGCGCTCGTATTGTCAACGCCCGCTCATCATCCGCAATTTCTCCGAACACCCCCCATCGTGCAGACCACTTATCCCCAGAGCCGACGCACACTTCGTGGTCCACCGAAACGTCATGCGCTCCCATACTTGTGCAACGCTGTCCAGCATGTTTTGCAGGGGTCTCCTTTGGCCGCTCCTTGGGCGAGGGTGCCGATATACACGTAGCCACAGATGGAAACTTCCACCACCGCCATCGACGGTCTTCGGGAGACTGTCCCGACTTTTACGACCCTACGTATGTCCTACCGAAAGCTACAATCGACGCAGTTGGCGAGCGAATCGCCAGGGTACGAAAACGTCAACAAAAGCCTCGTAAGATCATTGTTCCGGATGAGGCCATTGACCAGTGCGAAATGTCTTACGAAGCCGCCGACGGGAAGAAGCAAAAAGCTTCTATGGAAGGTTTCGACGACACGGGCCTCATGTGTCTGATCTGTCGTCATGACATCCCGCTCTTCTTCGCCAACATCGATACTCCTGGAGAACAACAGAAGTACTGTATCGCGCTCATAGAGCATTTGTTTAATCTTCTCCCCCCATCGGCAACTGTCTGTCTTTTCTACGACATTGCATGTGTTATTCATCGCTCTCTTGACCGGGTACGCTTGCACATTACTGCGTTGATCTTCATTGCACTGACCAGTTTCAGTATGACATCGTCTCGCCCAACATCACATCACGTCTACGATTTGCTACGACAGCTATGCATGCGTATGGCCACGAATGGGCCTGTCAGTTGGTTTACAACCCTCGGCTGATTGATGGACTTGGCCTGTCAGATGGAGAGGGTACTGAGAGACTCTGGTCACGCTTCATCAAATTAATCGGCATAGAACGTTCTTCTTCGGTGTGTCGTTATCTTTATCACTCATCCGCCATTCTTAATGCTCATCAGCGCCAACGGCGCATATGGCTTATCGACCGGCACGCTGCTGCGGTTGGAGCTGAGATGCGAAAGGATCTTGGCTCATGGCAGAAACGACGTCTGAAGAAAGGTGTCGGAGAACAGGGCGAGATGGCACAGAACGCAGTTGATGCATGTGGAGTCTCCGTTGTTGAGCTTCAGAATCAATGGGCGAACCAGCGTCACACACAACTTTCTATTCGCGCGCGTATGTTTCTATTTATACAGACACTAATCAAGCACTGACCCCGGTTATCAGATGCACCTGCCAGACTAAAGAAAGAACTAGATAGTATCCTCGCACTGCAAGCTGACCTCGACACATCTGAACGGACGCTTCAAGCAGCGCGAACAGCCATTGAAGGAGATTCGGCGCCGCAAGAAGCACTTGCATTGTTGGACAGTATGGAGAATAGTCACCGTCGCCTTCTGGACAAAATCGAAGCTCTTTACGCTTCGTTGAATGTCCATGAGAAATTCCCTGAATTAGAAGGTGTCAAGCTAGAATTCGTGCAGACTATTATTTTGGCACGAGATCTGAAGATCAACATCCGCAAGCGGGCAATCGGAAGTTTCTTCGAGTGGGACAAACTGGATCGCGCAGTTGGCGGCAAGGACAAGGCGTTGGGTAGGTTATTCGAATCGCACATCTGAAGGTGGCTTCAGTGACCCCACGTTTTTAGGCACAAAACTTCACCAACAGACACGAAAAGCCATCGCGAAACGCCAGCCAGCTCTTATGGCTGCGATCAAAAAGTATAACAAGTATTGTCAGAAGCTCGAGGGACTCTACGATCCAGCGTACGCGATCCCACTGCCTGCCCCCCTCCCGACTAAGCTCGCCGAACTACGAAATGACCCATCTCTTTGTCAAGACGTTTGGATATCACCATCTTTTGACGAAATCCCCCGATGGCTTGAGGATACTGAGGTTCGCGATGGGATCCGCGGACTACTGAAACGAGAACGATGCCGTGAGGAGCAACGGCGTCTTGGCATCGAAGCAGACAACATGTGCCGTTGGTTCGGTCAGGAGTTGTGTGCGGTCGAGCTCGCGCTTCGTGAACCTTCAAGTACGTCTCCGAACCTAAAACCGATGCACCGAACTAACCAGTGTTAGATTATCTCTACCGCATACTTTTGGATCACCGTCGTGAGGAGATTCTGGAATTGCAGAATCAGTGGCCGACCGCCCTTGCGTCCGCAGCACGTTATGTAAGTCAAGCCAAAGAAGCTGTCAAGACGGCCAACATGTTGTACGGCACGACCCCTGTTCCTGAGCTAGGATGGTTACCGCCCGTTGTTTATTCAATCGCTCTCGAAAGTGCCGCAGAAGTCGAACAAGACAAGGAACCTGATGTCGCCGAGGGACAAGGTGTCTGTGTGCTCGAGCCAGAACAAGAACTTCTCAGCGACTTGCTTGGTAGCGGTGACGACGAGGACGACGAGGACGACGAGAAAAATGAAACAGAGCTAGTTGTGAACGTCATATGGAAACTCCTTGAGGTCGGCTTTCTTTTCTTACGTCTTATTTGCGATTTGCTTACATGCTCATGCTTAGCCCTTGACTCAGGATCCTGTAGAGATCCCGTCTCTTGTCGGAATCAATGCCAACGCCTTCGTTGAACGCCACCGTCCAGCTACCGACGGGTTTCCCCGGCAGATCTTTGAAGTGAACGACATCAAAATTCTTGACTCTGAGACAGCACTTCTCAACGATACCTGCATTAATGGTTGCGCCGCTCTCCTTTACTCGGCTAATCTCACGCCATTTGCGAATCAAATCACCATTTTTTCGACCCACGACCTTCTCCGTATAAGGTATAACGCCACCGACGATGCCATCTGGCGTGGTATGAAATGGTCACGTTATTGGGAGAAAACTACCTGGATTCTGCCCATTCACCGTCCTGGGCACTGGGTCTTGTGTACGATCCATCTTACTTCCCGCCGTCTCCTCTTGTTCGACAGTTTTGCGGAGAAAGGTCCTTGGAAAAGTGACGTGTTGGTAAGCCTGTCCTCACGTGTTTTCGTGGGCTCATCTTTGGACAGGATATTATGAGGCTCGTGTCCAGACTCTCCATAATCGCTCTCTGCAAGGAGCATGCTCCCCGCCGCGACCTCGGGGAGTGGACTGCTTCTCCGGTTACGGTATAGTTGTCTATCTCAATTCTAGCCCAAACATAATCATTTTGTAGCTCTCTTCCGTCCAAACGAACGACATCGAGTGCGGTCTGTGGGTGCTCGCACAGATCGCAGCAGTGATAAGGGGTTACGACATCACGAACTTGACTGAGAAGGACATGCCGACATTTCGCCGATACCTTCGCGATCTCGTCCTTCAAATCCCAATTTTGTAACTTGGTAAACTACGTTATAGAAGATTCATTTCCGCCAAGGGTGGGAGCATTGTACGCCGAATAAGTCCAACGTATTTCCTAAGTATCAGCCTGTGCGTGTGCAATGTATAAGTTTGAGTCCCGTGTTCAAACTTCACAATCTAAGGCCAAGTCTATGACCGAGGAGCAGTACGATACGGAGTAGTGGACTTGTACCCGATAGTACTTTTATGCAGATGTCTCGTACGGGAAGTGAGCCACCAATGAAACACTGAATGGAACTAGGCAAGCATGAGCTATCACTTTTACGATCAATGTGACTCCACAACGGATCCGTCGATGAATTACAGGAATCACCGAGACGACTTGATTACGATGATCGATACCCTACATAGTACTACCTTGTACTTCGAAGCTACGTTATAGAACATTCATTCCCCTGGATGGGAACCTTTGCTTGCCTGGAAAGTACATTGTTATCACTAAAGTACCGAGCCCTAGGAGTGTCCATCACGCAGTTTCAGCCTGCACGTGTGCGATGTATACTGTGTACTCAGTGGTCACTGGCGATATCTAGAACAACAAACACTACTAATAAAGGGCCTGCTCATCTATGGTGTACATACAAGGATTGTAATCAGCTCACCCTGCAGAGTCATGCGGTCCAGATTGCTGTCCAATTTGGCTAATATACTACCTAGATCATTCTGTAGTGCATGCCTTTTGGGGCCTCCGAGCCATTGTAACGCGGCCTAATCACCACTATTAAAGTGCTCGATCTGGCACTACAATGCAGCCTACCTCTTCATGACTGACGCCTCCATCACTGCTGAGTATTGGTCAGTAATCGGTTGCCCCACGGGAAACGTGAAGCCAGGTATATACCACAAAGCGCCGTGAGCGATACTTTGTTAGCATCCAACGGCTTCGTAGCATCGCTCACCACCTTCATCGTCGCAGTCCAAGTATTCCGTGTGGACGTTCCACTCCGCCGGTACCAATCGCAATTCAATGTTTTTCTTTAGATGAAGCGAAACGCATCTATAACGTGCTCCAAGGTGTTCTAAATAGTACTAGTCATAATATCGCTCCCAGTTCTGCAGACCTTATTGCAGCCTTTGGCCGATCTCCCGCCGTGCACACTCTTTATCCTGCGGATTCTGCAGATTTCTATGCCGTCACCATTGGCATAACTCCAGGTATCCATAGGACGAGGTAGGTGGTTAATTTACATTGAATTCACCCGTCCAATTTACGGTGCTAGAGAAAGCGCAGAGCGGTCTCAGGGATCGTTCGCGCACTACAATTGGAGACAAGCCCACAGCTTTTGGGAGGCACTGGCTTTCGTAATTGTGAAAGGGGTCGAGGCACGCATGCCTCCGTTACTGACATCCGAGGAGCTCGCAGAAGGTTTGCTTCTTGCTTTAATTTCCGTTTCTACAATGATGAATTACAACAGAATCATTGGACGATGCTAGGCCTCTCGCAGATGCGTTCAGGAACATGCAGTTGCAACACTCGACACACGAGGAGGGCATAAACGAGAGTCCCGCAGGACCCTCGACACTGAATATTCCGGTCTCCATCAGACAGACTGCGAGTGAGCAGACCGGGATTTGCACCAACCTCCACCGATACTGACACTTGTTGTTCCTCAGACGTATCGACTTCTTCGCCTGACTCATCAGCTCGGGGTTCTCGTGGTGCACTATCTCCGTCCCGTAGTGAGCAGACCGGTATACGCATTAACCTCCAGCAATGCTGACACTTAACGTTCCCGAGACCCATCAACTCCTTCGCGCGACGCATCAGCTATAGGATCTCGTAGTGCATCATCTCCATCCCGTGATACTTTTCATGGAAGGAATGCGGCGCCTTCTCGCATTGATTCCCACGTGCCCATCATATATGGCCATGTCCGAACGTTACGTGGCGTGATCGAGAGCAGGTACTACGCCACCGTTCCTTCGGATGGTAGGTGGGTCCGAGCGAGACTGGGGAATCACGCCGCGCAATATCTCACGGCGCACGGATACACTGATACTGCCATTGATGGTATCGTCCGAGCATGGACGACTACATCTTCGTGCAACCAGTTCGCGCTTCAACTTGCCCAGGAAGGGATGCCATTGGCGGAGGCGATTTATATTCACGGTTTGATTGAGTGATCTTTGCCCTTTGTACAAATGTGTTCATGGTTGTGGATGTGCAATATATTATGCGTGTCAAGTCAATTTTTCGCGTAAATTAGAAGAATATGTACACGGAACATGCTCGACCTCAAAAATATGGTACACTCTCAGCGGCAAGTACGGGCGGATGAGTACGGTCGCTTTAAAACTAGTGTAACTGTGTAAGCGACTGTCGTGATGAAGATGTAAGGTAGATTACCTTGAGCGATCAATTTCAAGGGAGGAGGTCGTTATATATCGCGGATACAATGATTGCGTCGCAAAGAGCCCTATCCCCGATCCTTACGTCCGAAAACCTTTCTGGATAGCGCTTCGCGACCAGCACATCACCTTTCCACATCATTGGTAACGTCGACCGTCTAGTAACTGCCTCGATGTTCTGACTAAACGGCTGACCGTTCCAGAGCTGAGATGCGTAGCATACGATGAAGGTGTACCTAAGTTTCGGACCAGACGTGCCGGGGTAATAGTGAAAGGACTGCTCGCGCAGGGAGACAGTCATGCCGTCAATATTCGTGCCATGCAGGATCCATGGAGAGAGATCGAGTGATTGTCCGTGCAGCGCGACTGAGATGACGAAGGGGTTCGTCTCCCCCAGGGGATAATAGAGACACTTTACGAACTCATGCGTATCCTACAGATTGTTAGCATCGACGGCAAGAGTTGCGAGGGGAGCATACTGGGTAGATTTGCCGGTACATCCGGGATATCTGCATCACGTCGTCGCGCGAGGTATCGCGGTAGAGATCCGAGTCATCGAAGAAAACGACTTGAAGTGCTTCCTGTGGGGTCTCTATGTGAGCTGTCTGAGAAAGCGCCATGCTGGCAGGTCACGAACGGTAGAAAATACTTATACTATTTTGGAGGCGGTACACCTCAACGGACTTGGCCTGAGAAGATCATTAGAGTTGCGCCTAAACAAGGTAAAGTCGGGAGCGAGCTTACCGGACGTTCTTCAAGCTTCTGGAGACGGGTAACTACATCGTCTGGCGTAATGGCGGCAACCAGTGCTCCGGCCCCGCCGTGTGCAATACAAGCCTATTATGGTAAGTGATTGTCGCGGCGGAAAGTTGCCAGAGGGTTTGCTTGGTTCTTGACTCGTGTCCTTTACCATGCGTAAGCCATTGTGCGTTCTTGAAGGCAAGTACTGTAACCACGATTGTACACCCAGGGTCTGTAATAGTTTCGCCATTTGCTTGTAACTAATTTTCATTGTTTTTCAAAGTCGCTGGCTTTCGCCCTGCTAAAGAACCCTCGGCCTTACTCTTCGAAAACGCTCCGTGGGGCGGCTAGATCTGTCCGTGTGTCTCACGCTCTGCACTTGGGAAGTGGAATTGTCCGAAATCTTCGCCTCAGGGGTCCGGCCAGTTGTCACAGTGTCGTAAGTAAGTCGTATCACGATTTCAGCATACTTACGGGTCCTTGCTCAGTTCCACTTTCGATCTTCTTTGCTAGTAGGCCGCCCGTCTAAAGGAAATATAAATTTTTCACTCCACGGAGATGTTCAGTTTGCGCGTGTTGACCGTCTTCACCTGGTTGCTTGGTTGACACAGGTGCGCGCTCTCCATTCCCTCTCGTCGAGACTATGGAGGCTTCGCTACAGATGACAGACAATCCGGACGTCGATGGTGGCCCTCACCATCATTTATTGCCGTCAGTGGCTATTTTAGCGCTAACAGGGGCCGAGGAGCAGGTTGGTGGCGGACG
>JBBPTV010000156.1:0-39580 GCA_038094275.1 Tubosaeta brunneosetosa | reverse complement strand
CGTGACCCTTCGGGACAATCGGATGCAATGTCAGCATTATCCCTCATTTCGGCCTCGACTGGAGACAAAAACAACGTGCCAAGCTCAAACTCAAATGCGCGATCAAGGAAAGCGATCGCACCAGAACAATCCAATCATACCAGATCAGACCGCATGCAAGGTCCGCAGTAGATGTCTTGGGAAAGAACACCTCTGATTTCTCAAGCTCGAAAGATATACATTACACTGGGAACTGCAATTAATTACTAGCGTGAAATATTAATCGTGTATCTAACGTATTTTACTCAAACAATCTCAATATCCCAGACCAGATCGAAACATGCCAACCATCAGACCTCGAGACTTGAACAGCCTCGCAAAGAAGTCACCAAGAGTAAACCCGCCAAAGAAACCAAAGTAACACATCCCACCATTCTGTTCTCGTGTTAGTATGTTGCAAAGCAGTTGGATGTCCCTGCTTACCCGGCCATTTGTGACAATGATCAGTTCAGGACTGCCGCCGTAGTTCACCAAGGCAGTGTTCTTGCCCGCGAGTAAATTCAACACGTTCTTGACGATTACTCCAGCATGGGAGGCAGTCTTGGCCGCCTGCTTCTGCTCAGCCCACTCAATGACATCGCCCGCAGCAAATATGTTGGAGTAATCGACTAGCTGGAGGGTAGGCTTGACTTTGATAAAGCCAGACGAATTGAGAGTCGATGATCCCAGAGAACCAACAAAGGCAGTGTTGGGTGAAGGTCCACGAGCAGAGATCTGTGTTAAAGAGTCAGGTAGACAACTCGGAAGAGTCAACAAATACATACGACAAGATCAGCGGTAGGGATCTGAGTCCCTCCGCGGGTAACAAGGCCAACAGTGCCTTCTTCAGGGAAAGTATCGACATAATCGTTTAGATACAATTCCACGCCACGGGCACGAAGACGCTTGGCAAGACCCTCGCGGAGGGAGGGTGTATAGGTACTGTTTAAAAGCTGACGATCGCCTTGCACAATTGTCACCCTCTTGTCCTGGTGACGTAAATCAGCTGACCAATATGCGGTGATACGGCCTATATGAAACACGTACAGGGTACTCGTCTTTTAATTCACCAGCGAGTTCTGTAATCAATAGTGAGTAAGAGTAAACAAGGAACAAAAATAACCGACCGATACCGACGGCGCCACCACCAACGATGACGACGTGCTTCGCACTGGCAAATTTGCTGCGCCAGGTGCGAACATAAGGCAACATTTCGCTTTCGTAGAGAGGAAAATCAATCGGTGCTTTCCACTTGGACCCAGAGGCGATGACGAGGGCTTCGTATGAGATGCGCTCGCCGTCCTCGAGGACGACATCACCGCCAGAGCGGGTGTCCTTGGGTTCGATAGATTGGACGACACCAATCTTGATTTCGCCATTTCCCTTCTTGAAGAGCTTGTCGAGGGGGACAAGCGCGGTCTGTTCGAGCTGGGCGGACTCGCTGACGACGAGACGGAGAGAGGCGGGGAGAGGGATAGAATACGAACGCGGGCTGATGAGGATGACATGGTAACTCGGGTCAAGCTTGGCAGCGAGACCACTGGCGATGGCAGTTCCAGCGAAACCAGCACCGACGACAACAACGTTCTTCTTGGAGGACTTGGAGGACATTTTGGAGACAGCTGAATTGAAGAATTCGGGGAGAGAGACGGACCTTTTATATGAATCAGTGGAGGAGTACGTGGCCACGGCATGACTCTGTCCATCCGATGGACCGGGATATCCATTTCATCATCATATGCCGCCAGTTTCGGGAAAACAACGCAAGGCCGAGCTCAAACTCAAACGCGCGATTAAGCGTGGCGACAAGCAGCCAGAACAGCCCAATTGTCGCAGGGAAAGTCCGCGTGCAAGGGCCGCAGCAAGTAATCAAGCTAAGAATGCGCGGAGACTGCAGAGCCAATTTGCCAAGCTCGACAAGCAATTTCTTGACGACACCAGGGCGTTGGCTGGCTCGATCGTCCTCAGGAGACCCATACAGAGCAACGTCGCAGTGCTGGACATACCCCAGCATGATCTCGCCCCACTCACTGTCCCGAGACGGTCCAAGTGGAGGTACCAGATGTCCAAGGACGAACTCGATGCCAACGAACAGGCCCATTTCCACACCTGGCTCACTCAGCAGGATGCGATTATCGAGCAATGGAAACACACTCTGAAGGCCCCAATCGACCAGACAAATCCTTCTGATCAGCAAGCCCGAGCTCACATTGATGACTCAGAGTCACATTCAATGCCCCGTCCACCGACCCACTTTGAACGGAATATCGAGGTTTGGAGGCAGTTGTAAGTTATTCCCATCTACCCATCCTAGGCTTCAGCGAACACGGCATCACGATTTGCTCACAGCTGGCGTGTCACTGAAATTTCCCAGATTTTACTCGTCTTACTCGATTCACGTTGTCCGCCCCTCCATCTCCCTCCATCTCTCTCTTCATACCTCCACATCCACACCTCAGCGTCCCTGCCTGAGAGTACTGGTTCACGTGCCAAACAAACCGCGAGATCCAAGTCTCCTCGTATCATCCTTGTTCTGACAAAGGTGGACATTTCAGGCCCTGCCCGTACTGAATCTTGGACGTCTTTTCTTAATCGCAACTATTCCGGCGTACCAGTCGTACCAGTCGAGGCATACGCGCAAAAGCCATTCAAGCAAGGGCCTACTCGGTACGAACCACATCTGCCGGGGACTTTTAGGGAAAGGCTGGTCCATACCCTTCGAGACGTGCATGAGCAGTTGCTCCAGCCACCCCAGTGGGTAACTGTTGCACGAGCTGGAGAAAGCGAGCAAGAACGACTTCAACAGATTGATCGCTGGAGACCCAGAGTTAAGAGAACTATCGATTGGGATAGCCTCCTCCAGGCGAAGGGGAAATGGGCTGGAAAAGCCGTTGGTAGCGCCCATGAGACAGAGGGTGACGAGGGTGACAATGCCAGTGTCTCGGACAACGAAAACGAACAACCTGGTGATACCTACGAGCGGAAAGAACCCGAGTTTTTAACCATTGGACTTGTTGGTAAGTGTATCTGCCGCTGTGTCAACAGTTGTCTAATAGACCCTTACAGGCCAACCAAACGTGGGCAAGTCATCTCTCCTGAATGCAATTTTTGGAACGACACGAGTACGTGCTTCGCGAACCCCTGGCAAGGTGCGTGGCCGAACTGCTTGTCATGTGCGTTTACGAACTATTTCTAGACAAAGCATTTTCAAACCCTCTTCTGGACCTCGGATGTCCGTCTCGTCGATTGCCCCGGGCTCGTCATGCCCTCATTCGTCCCAATGGATATCCAAGTATGTAGCTCCTCCGTTTGCATGACCACGCAGATTTATAAGAACAGGTCCTCTCTGGCGTCCTACCTATCTCTCGGGTCGCCGCGGTGCCATTTTGTGTACATCAACTTGCGCGACTACTCCCACTGGAGCAAATTTTAGAGCTTACTCATCCTTCCGAGTCTGCATCCAGCACCGACATAGTTTCAAAAGTAGCTCAATCCAGCAAATTCAGCTCAAATTCCGAGCCCACTAATCCGACGCCAGTGGAAGACAAGCGCACCTGGAGACCAGGGCAACGCCCGTCCGAAGGGACTAAGATTTCGTCTAACCCAACGGGATGGACAGCGATTGACATCACGACTGCCTACGCTAAAAAGAAGGGATGGGTCACCGCCAAAGCTGGGAGACCAGACATACATCGAGCTGGGAATGCAAGTGAGTGTCAAACTGTCCTTGGCAGTCAGACCATTTTACATGGACTGCACAGTATTGAGGTTGGTCGCAGAAGGAAAGATTCTATGGGGATTATGCCCCCCTGGGAGTTCTGTGCCGAACGGCAATGATGGCATATGGCTGAAGGACGGCGTGCAGCAGTACGCAGAGGAAGACCTAGAGAGCGACAGTGACAAGGAAGAACTTGCAAGCGAAGATGATTCCGAGGTTGAGATCAAGGTTGCAGCAGCTGAATCAGACGTCGAAGAGGAGGATGATAAAGTATTTCGAGGGAATCCGTTCGGGGTGTTGAGTATTGATTCGGATTAGCACTTCGTTGGACTCGTCAACATTTCCGTGGGAGGAAACGATCGAATGTGCCCATCCTATAACCAGACCGAGCATAACACTCCAACACTCCCCTCCCCCGAGGTTATCTTCTATGTTGACAAACTCCCATTCATACAAGAGTCAGTCCAGCAACGAAGAACAGTGGTTGAAGACATATCTGAAAGACCTGTATGCGTGGCGAGACAAAATGTCACTAGACGTCGGATAAGGTTGGAACCTGCGACGTCTGGACTCACATTGGAATCCCTGATCGGGGACGTAACGCTATACTGGAGCCATGCCAACCCAGTAGGTATGAATAGAAGTTGTGAGTAATGACCAACAATACTCCCAAGGATGAGAATGCTAACCGAATACTCGCACCAGCTGAGTTACGTTCGACTAGTTGGCTTTGTCGGAAGTCAACATCGACGTCAAGTCTTCAGATATCCTTCTCATCTTCGTGAGTCCATTGCTGTTTCCTCTCCCCATATATCATCGGATTCGGCATAAACTACTTTTGGCGATGTGAGCGTTCGTGAATCTAGTAAACATTGTGCTAAAGTGCATGCGCAGTCTTGGCTACTCCCTTGGTCGTACTGTAACTCGTGTGGCCAGCGAGGTATGCTTCGAGAATATGCCCTTCCCAGCATGGATTCTGACTCATTTATAAACCGATAAAAGAAAAAGAAACCCTACATGAGCCCGGACACCACATGTTCCAACGTTCCCGTTCCCGTCTGGTAAGATGAACAAGTCCCTGACGCCACGCTTGCTTAGACCGAGCCCAACTTTCAGATCACTAGTGGCATGGGGGCATAAAAGCGACCCATGGAAGTTCAATCCCGAGATATGAAAGAGTTAGTGGAAATAGAGGCTCAGAACGTGAAGTAGAATTACTTGTGATTGATCTTAGTAGCTCACTGAGCCAAACCTAACTTGACTTTGTCAATGTTGAGCTCGTGGTTTAGTACCAAGTCAAGCCGTCGCTCTCAGCCCCGCCAAGCACATTCCAATTCACCGCCAGCGCCAGATAATGTACAGCCAGGCAATTCGGACGTTTCCTCGATCTCCCAATCCACCGTTGGGCCACTGCGGACACCGGCCAACTTGACCTCGACCTCCGATGTACCGCTTGACGAGGTTCATACTACACATATCAATGACCCGAGTCTCTATGCGACCACCCCCAGCCTTGTTCACAGCATCGAGAAGGAGGCCACTACGCTGAGAATGTCTGACCCACTGACATCTCACCAGGATGCTGCATCGTACCAGCGCGACAGCGTCCAGAGGGTCTTTCCACCAGAAAGGACACTCTTCACGCCACAGGACGCCATCATCGCCCAGGTGCTCGGCAAGTCTGTACCGCCGATCGATCCTGCCAGTGCCCCACCGCCCTCGAACACTGCGCGGCAGTCCGTGTTGCAAACGACGTCCGACTCGCCGCCCCCTTCTTCGAGTGCGCGCCCGGGTCTCGCGTTGCCTCTCTATGACCCTTTTTCGGGTGCCAAGCTCGGCGAGCATACGCCCGTGACACCCTCTGCGGTGACACCGGGGGATGTGTCGTCCTTTGCGCCTATTCCTATGGTGGACGACCGCAAGCAGTGGTCGAGTTTGGAGCGCATTTTAGAGTTGCAGGCCGAGGTGGCTGCAATGCATACAGACATGGAGGGGGTTGGCGGGCGAGCTGTTGGAGGGAACACGAGCATGGCTGGTGTGGGCGTGGCCGAGGGCGGTCAGGCTGCACCAAGGAAGCGGTCGCGGAGAGGTCAGACGTTGCCGATTGGTGACGAGGAGCCAGAGGAGCCAGAGGCTGAAGGTGGTGCTGGTACTGGAACAGCCGTCTCCGAGATTTCCACCGAGCACTCGGACGACGAGGCTCAGGACGAGGAAGACGACGACGACATCCATGTGTACGGCAAGAAGAGGCGAGATGAAGAGTTTGCTAGACTTGCGGAACAGTTTGCACAGCGCAAAGCGGCCATCGGTGGAATCATGAACAAGGTGCGTATCGTCCGCAAATCTTTGATCCGCGGTGGTGATATTCTCATACGCTCATCCAACAGCTTGACGATCTCTCGATGGCTCTCAAGGCATTTCACGCACTCCCTCCCCCTCTCTTTGACCTTGCAGGGTCCTCGTCCCGCACGGATACCTTGTCGTCTGCGCCATCGGTAACGCCTCCTTCCCATCCGCTGCACATACATCCAGGGCAGACTTCGTCGGGACTTCCATCTATTTCTCCATCTCAAGCTGTGAGCTCGATCACGCATTCAGCATCGCCCACCTCTCTTCCTGTTCCACCACTATCGGCTCTGGCGCCTTCGATACCGCCAAGCGCCTCGCCTGGACTCAGATCTATTGTCACACCTGCCTTGCCACGGACGGATGTACCGAGGATCTTACCCGGCGCCCCACATATGGAGAGTCCGGCTGATATGGAGTCTAGTCAATCTATCTTCCAAGGGATGTCGCGAGCGAGCGGATGATGTCTAATCCTGTTCATTATATTCACCTCCGGTCGGGTAATCACTAAAAAGTATCATTGGCAAGTATCGTAAGTAAAATGTTCGTTACACGAGTATGGATGAGTGATCATAAATACAATTAAGCAGGCAAGTACGTCGTAACAGTGTGAGATGAATACATACTAGGGTGTCGGGACCAGCCCAACTTTTGTCGAGGCACTTTCAAACTGATACACCCAACGTTTCCAGCGCAGCTTTGAGCTCTTTGATGGCGTGTTGTTTGTCCTCGTAATCAAGTGCTGACATGGCAAACCTGCAGTGCCTCTGCGCCTTTGAAATGAGTTTTGGCGTCAGCTCCACCTCCCGTGGAGGTGGATACGCAGGTACGAGCATGGGATCCACCGGAGGCGGCGACATGATTGCAGACGGGGGAAGAGGTACGATGGAGGGAGATTCAGGCATGAACGTTTGGATGGAGTGTGGGCCCGGGAGGGGTGGCACGACAAAGGAAGTGCCGCCGAGTCTGGGAGAGCCAAACGTTGCGGGGACAGGCGCGGGAGGAGAAGGATAGGACGGGATTCCCGTGGGCACGAATCCTGGTGGGAGATCAGACACTCTGGGAGGAGGTGAGGACAAATCTTGGGCTTGGAAATGAGGAGATGCAAAGTCGTGCATGGGGGGCAAGGGTTCGGCATGCTCGGCAGCAGAGAACCGCACCCTGCCTCGGCGCCTGTCTCCGTTGAGGGCGGTGTCTTCGACAGGCTCCTCGTCACTGGCCGCGCCTTCCATCTCAGTGCTGACCCACGCAGTCTTGAACGTGTTCCTACTGGCATGAGTTGTAGCACGTGGCAGCAGGTCAACGACATACTCGTGCCAGTTGTTCATGTTGTCCGAGCTCTCGGTAGTGTTGTCCGTACCGTCCAGTCCCGGTGTTCTAGCCAAGTCAAACCCCGGTGTGGCGGTGGTGCTCCAACGGCCAGGACTGAGCGCTTCGTTGTCGTGTTTATCTTGCCCAGGGAGGATTGGAAGGCGGTTTGCTCGGACGATATCTGCAGGAGGGATGGCAGGAGGAGAACGTCTTGGGGAGCGAGAGGACGGTTTGGGGGGAGAAGGTTCGCGAGGGGCGGGCCGTGGTGGCGTCGGGGGCTGCTGCTCCGGGGTAAGTTGATCCGAGGAAGGAAGAGATGATAACTGATCAGGGTCTATTTGAGACCCTGCAGGGCCTGCAGTTGGACGTCTGCCTTCGCGGAATGCTTTAGCGATATCAGCGGCTTTCCATTTCGCGTATTTCAACTTGCTCTCCGTCTGTAAAAGATCGTTTAGCTACCGCGAACAGCGATTCAGACACAGACTTGCCGCATCTGAGACGTCGGCCTTTGGGAACACCCGAAGGACTTCAAAGAAGTTGGCCGCCGCCAAGAACTTCTTTGCAGTGGATCTGGTAAAATATGAGATACAGGCTCGTGTGATGGTGAACAACAGCGTACTTTGACGCGTGTCCAGCCCTGTCCTCGTCGTCTGCCGTCTTGAAGACTTTCAACGCAAAGTTTTCGACGTAGGCTGCACTAGCTGGCTCGATATCAATAGCGTCATTTGGGCCAATTTCTTTTTTGAGGCGCTCGAGGGCATCAAGTAGGTTGAGGAGGAGATTGCGCGAGCCAGAGTCTTGTGCTTTGAGAGTTATGCCAAGCTGCGCAGCGTAGTAGGCACCTGGGAGGAGTCAGGTCATATCGCGCTAGACAATAAGAGGAGGCGTACACCAGTACGCGACGACTGGTTCGCGATCCACAAGTTCTTCAGTGCGCTGAAGAAAGGGCGCGATAGATTTGAGGCCAGTTGAAACTGGTGGTAGACCAAGAGACATGTCCAAGTTGTTGTTGTACTGGATGGGACCAGTTTGGGTCGCTTATATATGTGTTGTACTGCAACTATGACGCTGTAGCGGAGCGCGGCCGCGTGGTGTTCGCGAGGCAAAAAGGCGCTGTCTGATCCGACAAAGTGTTTTATTCGGTGCGTTTGCCTTTTGTTCAAGACACAGGATGGTACGTCCTCGCCTTGTCGTCGTGTCATGACATTTGGTCTAGTAGGCAATTGGTCTGCTTCGAGATTGGTCTGCTTCCAAATGAACACCGTCAGCTCTTCGCAGTCTGCCCAGATTCTTCTTGTGCTTGTTCTACAGCATCTGCCAGCCCACCGATCGCCACCAGACGACGGATCGCCCGACAGTGTCCATGTTCGCGGCAGCACGTCGCGAAAATCCTGCGTCCAGACCCAGATCCTCCATCCTCCTCGCTCCAAACCTGTCCACAATACCTTCCTCGACACTCGTTACGTCCTCGACGACTTCTTCCTTCATCTTACCCCCCATCGATCGATCTGGAACGCTCGCCAACTCTTCCGATGCCGCCGCATCTCCGGTCGACCACTATACCAACCTCTCTGACATCGCCTCCTCCAGCTGGCTCCCAACCCTTCGTTCCATGTCATCCATGCGCGGCCTTCTTCTCGCCGAGATGGGCGACTCTATGGTAGAACTGGACGTCTATTCGCAGCCCGGTGGCTCAGGGTACCATGTTGGTCATAGAATCGATCAAGGCCATGTCACGCCGGGTGGAAGCACCCTGCCGGCAGCGGTAGGGACTGCGTTCGAGATGGGCAAGGATATTTGGCGCGAAGAAGACGCCCGGGATGCGGTCAATCGAAGGGGCACCTGGAGAGGCTGGAGAGGCACGGTCAAAGCCAGGGACAAACCCGGGGAAGACCTCGGCTTCACCCCCCACGGCGTGGGCTTGTCTACGAGCGACACCTTGTTGCAGATCTCTGCCCCGCCCCATAAGAGTACATCTGAGCTACGCATTCTCCTTGGCAACTCTGCTTTCCGCCTGAAGCGCAATGCGTCCGTCATTCCACCCACATCGTTCCATAGAGCCATCAGCTCTGGGGCGTTCTCTTCCATCGAAAACGACAGTCTTTCCCCAGATCCCCTTGCTCTCGAAAAGGCGAAATCACGTTCTCGCGTTGAGCTAGACATCGTACTCGAGAGCGACACTTGCGTTCAAGGCAGCACGCTCAAAGGTCATATCACAATCCACGTCCGCAAGAATCCTAACAAGAAGCAAAACTTGCCGATCCTCCTTTCCAAAGCAAAGGTTCGCGTCGTTGGGTACGAAGCGATTCCGTTCGGAAGCACACGATGCACATTCTACCAGTGTACGGCTCTCTTGCCCCAGGTCGCATCTGCTTGGGATTCAGTCCTAGCAAGTCCACCCGACGTAGATGGCTGGGCAGAGGCGAAATCGGGTATCCACGTACTACCGTTCTCTTTGACGCTGCCTGCCGATGGAACCTGTGGCACAGCAAAGGGTACACTGGACGTTCATTCGGGCGTGGCGCTCAGGTACTTTGCAATGGCTTCGGTTAGGCTCAAGGACCCAGAAACACGTGCAGAATCCGTTGCACACTTTTACCGGGCTTGCGAGATCTGGCCTCGTCTGTCGCTCTCTGAGAAGCTTTCGCCCGCCCCACGTCCGTTGGTGAGCGAAGCTGCAAAAACTGTATTCATGGGAGGTGGCGGGAAAGTAAGGTTGACTGCGGCAATGCACCGTCTATACTGGATCGCGGGGCAGCGATGCGTAATCAACATGCGCGTCGTCAACGAATCGAAGAAGACGGTCAAGGGTGCATCCATTACTCTTCTGAGAACTACAACCGTGTTCAAGCCCCTTGGCGGACGAAAGGGGAACGCTGATACCGATCCGGACGCGTGCGAGACATTGACTATGAGGAAGGTGGTCGCCGTGAGTGCCCTTGTGATGGGGCAAAAGTGTGCCCAGGGGCATGCGAGTGCAAAGGGGTGGTGGACAGGAGTACGGCCCGGGGAGACGACAGACTTTGTGCATCACATTGTCCTCCCGGTGAGAATATTTTCATTGGAGCTGCGCGAGGTCTGACCGACGGACATGATAGTCGGACGCATTGTCTGTGCCTCGTGTGAGGCTGCTGGAGGTGGAGTATACCCTCAATGTCATTGTTACCACAGGTGGTCTCTCTTCTGACGTCGAAGTCACGCTGCCCATCAGAATCATCAACTTCCTTTCAATAGATCCCCCTCCTACTCCCGCCATCTCACACTTACATGGCCGGCTTCGCGCCAAGCCGCAGCTTGGGCGTAGCGAGACGTGGTATCGCAAGTCCCGGAACAACAACGGGGTTGAAGAAACAGTGCCTGGCATGAAGTACTCCAGCACTGATATGACGGTGGTGGCGCAAGAAGGCGAGATCGGGTCCAGTATGACCCAAGACTCAGTTGCTTCTCAGACTGGAATCTTCACGACGGATGAAAGTGGGAACTCGCCGTCCGTCTACGCTTCCGAGTCGACTGGTACCATCACTCAGCGTCTCAATGCCACCGCGTCTTTGGACGAGATCGATCGTGTTATCGGCACTGACTCGCGGATACATAATTTCGTTGCGGAGGCTGGGCAAATGATGGGGTCGGGATCGGTCGGATCCCGGCTCAGTCTACGTGGTCCTCGTGGTCCACGTCTTGCGTCATTGCCGGAGGCGGTTACCCCACTGAGTCCACAGGAAGAGAGTACCCCACCAAAGCATCCGAGGTCGAAAACCTTACCGGATCGCATGCCAGGGAGAGAGAAGAGCAAGGACCCTGTCCGACCGTTTGTGGGGAGGCAACCAGATATGACGCGAGCGTCTTCGGTGCTGGTTGCAAGGGGCATGGATGCGGACAGGCATGGGGACATCAAGGGCAGGTCTAGGTCTGAGGTTATCGTTGCGCTCGCCAGGTAGATAGAATTTCGGCGTGTTTCTGTGCAAACTGATTATAGATCATTGATACATGCGTTATCCGAATTTCAACACATTCTGTTACACGTTGCAATGAGATGAACGGCGAGTGACGAATCATAAAAGTCCCAAATTCGCATGGAGCTGGCAATACCTAGTACATTTCCAGACTCATGCCATCATGGATCTCATAGTCTCCGAGAGTAATGTGATCCTTGTAGATTGTGTACCTTGAGAAGGGACTGAGAGGATGATTCTGCGAGAGAACAAACAGCCTACCATTTCTTTAACTGGATCTTCTTGGAGTCCGTACCTATCTGTGCAGCAATAAGTTTCTTGAGATCGCCGACCGTGTCATCGGGACTGCACTTGACACGAACTGTCGGGTGGTAAGGTCAAGCCCAGGAAAACAACCTGTGATGACGGACCTTTTCTACCCAAACGATCGTTTGCGATGACCTAGCAAGAGTGAGTGGGAGTAAGAAACACCAGCAGCGAATACGCACTTCAATCAACGCCATGCTCGCAACTTCCCAGAAGTGTGACACGTGACAATCGGTAGTCACCACACGCGTGACCACACGCGAGAGCCTCGATGGCGCTCGCAACGCCAGTCAGGACGGGAGCAGCGACAGCATATCGCCCTTATCCTCAGCCCACACAACGATCAGGACTGAACGTTACAGACGACTACGAGCGTGAGCATCATCCCAGAAACCCGTCAATATATTGATCGTGCCTCAGGATGGTACACCGAGCCCACGGCGGGCAATCGCATGGTACTCTCATTACGTTCCACGATCAATGCCGAGATCGGGTGGGCACTGGACAGACTTCACAGGCTGTGCACAAACGACTTGTTCATTCTAAAGACTCTTCCGGGTCTGACGGACGCACTATTTGAATGGCCCGAGTGGTATGTCAGTGAAGGTCACCTCGAGTCGGACAAGTATGCCTTCTTCTCCGTGTCTCCAGATACAGACAGGAAATGTAGGCACGCCATTGAGTCCCTCTTCGTCCTTCGCAACTCGGCGACCAACGAACCCAATGCGCTCGAACTCGCCAACTCTCGGAGGACGCAACCACTGATTTTCAACGCCCTCAATAACCTCGATCCTGAGTCAGATGTCAACACCGAGTTCCTTCTCAACATCATAGAGCTATTACAAGCCATCTCTTTTCGTGTCGTCCTTCCGTATGCAGACCCTTTAGAAAAAAGTCCACTACGGACTCTGGTTCAGATTGCAGGTCACTCGCCAAACCGCGCCCTCATAATCTCGGCCCTCACGGCTCTCGGGCAGCTTTTCATGTACCCCTCGAACGTGCCACGGCTTGCGGCGGACTCGCCAGCCCTCGAAGCTTCAGTACGATACCTTTTGCTATTCGTCGACAAGCCTCTCGTTGAAGCGTCCCTTAACTACTTGTACGCACACCTTTCGCATCCACCGATGGCAAAGGCATTCCTTCTCCATTCATCCATGCCGAGCACGCTTCGAGTGCTCGTGAGCCTTTTGCTCGCGGAACAGGTGGAAGAGGTTGTCTCCGTAGACATTACGGGGTCAGTCCGCACAGTATCTGCCAACCCGACCTTTACCGGACCGGTTCATGATCTGACTGACGAAGAAATGGAGCGACTGCTTCCTATACCTGAACCAACACGGTGTTATGAATGGCACGTCCCCCTTGTTTGATCCTTATGATTGTGCTCAGCGTGCTCGCCAGGATGAAAACCATGTTCGTCGCAGAACCAGACGGTGAACTCACGCAAGTGGACTTCTGGAATCTGTATAAAGATGCATTCACACCGCACATCGACCATTTTCCGGTACTCGTGGCGTCAGACGTGATCAAGAACGTCAACGTTGTATTCCCACAAGCCCAGGCTATGGTCCTTCCTGGTCCACCACAGCGTTTCGTTGTCCGTGGAGTTAGCCGGACGAAGGAAGTGCAAGAAAACCAACAGTTCAAATGTCAGTGGGACGAATCACAGTGTACTGCAGAACCCTCATCGAGTCCTGGTGAACTGTGCGATCATTTGATCCGACATGTCAATGATCTTGAACCAAGCCATCCGTCCTGTCTCTGGTCCACATGTAATGCACCTCGCATGCCTAAATCACATCTGAGGTTCCACGTTCTCACACACATTCCAAGATCGCAGCCTCCGGCCCGACATCCAACGCAAGACGATAGCATTACGGTCGCCGTGGAGGACACCTATCCACTTGTGAATCCGACGTTACGTGCGCCACCACCGCCACGTTCTGCGGCCGTCAAGTTTCCTCGTCCAGTAGCCGATCCACCATCTAGCTCCCTTACAGCCCTGCTCATAATCCGCATCCTCTTTCATACTGCGTTTGTTGCGTCCGATCTGGCACCGCGACCGGACGGAGAGCGATTTGGTTTCCCCGGAATGGTGGAAGATGATGATGGAGAGATTGTTGAAGACTATGTGGGTGAGGTGGAAGGAGAGCGGAAAGGACGGAGAGCGTTTGTGGGGGTTAGGAAGATGATGGAGGGTGTTAGGATGAAGGACGAGACGCTTGCTAATTGGATCGCAGAGATGGTCGACGCGGGATTCGACGGGCTGCTGCAGTAACAGTTGGTCGTTGGGTTGGAGTGCATTCTGGATTGCCGCGGAAACCGCTACGTGAGGCCTTATTATGCCTACTGATCCTATACTACATGACCAATGGTTCTTCGGAACAAATCACTACGAGGAAGGCTGCTGGCACGATGGGACTTGCTGTCTAGTTCGGTGAAGATCCTGCATGATTCAAAGGAGCGGGGACGCTCCTTGCTCAGGTTGCTTCGCTTGTAGTAGTACGCTTTCCCCCTTCTCTTGATCTACCAAAGCAAACCAAAGACGATCTCGTACTCGCCCAACCCTCGTTCACACATGCACCTGAGCATTCATGCACTCACCCACGAGGCTTGACCCACCTGTCTGCGCGCGTGCCGCCTCAAGCACGCACCCTTGTTCACGCACACACCTATCACCACCAGGACAACGGTGCACCTACCTTCACCACCACGACAAGGTCAGCACGACAGCGCCCCACTACGTCGTCGTCGTCGTGATGGGCCGCACACCCACCACCACAGCGCCGACGACAACGGTGAGCCCACCCAACTACTGCCACCACGACAACGGGGGCGAGGGAGCGCAACAGTGCGCCTTACCACCACATCGATGGCGAGGGGGTGCAATACAGGAGAGCAACGGCGCACTTACCCCCACGATATCGACGAGTATGAGGTGGCAAAATGTCAACAACAAAGACGGCGAGGGTAAGCAACGGAGACGACTGGGCGCAATGATGCACCAGCCACGACGACAAGTACGAGGCGCAACGGCGCGTCCGCTTAACGACGACGAGGCGAAACGGCGCGCCAGCCACGACGACGAGGGCTGGACCATTGGCACGCCTACGAGTTGAAGGCGCGCAACGGCACGCCCAATACCCCCATGACAAAGCCAAGGGGGAGCAACGGGGGGCAACAGGATCCCCACCACCGCGACGAGAGGTACAACGGCGCATCCGCCACCATACTACTAACGACGACAACGGCGACGAGGCGAAACGGCGCGCCAGCCACGACGACGACGGGGGCAGGACCATTGGCGCACCTACGAGTTGTTGAAGGGGCGCAATGGCACACCCAACACTAACACCACCTCCATGACGAGGGCAAAGGGGGAGCAACGGCGAAGGTGCAAGGGGGCAACAGGATCCACCACCGCAGCGACGACAAGAGCGAGGGTACGCAACGGGGCACCCACCACCACAGCTCCGATGGCGACAAGGGTGAGGCGGCGCAATGGCGCATCCTCAATGACAACTCCATCATCCATTAGAATTCACGCTGCTTCATCATTCTACTCAGCTACTCGTCTGATAATTCTCCGTCTCGTTTTGTAGCCATAGAGTTACTAGCTCTGTACCCCGTCATCGTGTCGGCCCAACTCGAGTTCGGATGTGTGTGATGCAACTCACGGGCATTTTTTCATAGCACCGGTCGGAAATATAACACATTAGGATCATCTACTTGTTCCTCGATGATGTGTCATTACTTTTGAAGTGCCTTTGGGTGAACTTGTTTCGTCTTGAAGCCTTGCAGCTTATTTACACCGCTCCTAATTTTTTCCAGGCTTTCTCCCTCGATAGCAAAGAGATGGAGTGCGCTAGACACCATAAGATAATACTTCTTATTTGTCTGATCCTCGGCGGTTGGCGAAGCCTCAAAGACGAAATATGCACAGGCTGGTGGCTCAAAACCCCAGAGAGGCTTAGGAGCATGAAGGTCATAAGCATTTTTCAAGATGACCCCATAACGGCCTTTATCAGTCCAGGCGGCGTGCTTCAAGTAACGCTTATGAGAGGTCCAACCAGGAGGGGGAATCATAGCCATGGCTGATGATCCATCAGAAGATCTATCAATCAAGGAGTCAGCATCAGAGTAGTCGATGAATGATAGGGACACACATATATGTTCAAACACAAGGAGCGCAAGGTCCCAAGGACAGGGATCATCAGATAAATTTGGCACACACAATACCTAGGCTCACCTCTGATTCCCTGTTGACACTCTTTCTCTTTCAACATCTTATAGAGAAGCCAGAATCCATACTAAGAGCATCAAGCCCAAACCATCCTAAGCTAGCCATACACTTACAATAATGCCAGGGAAAAAAGCAAAGCTACACTTGCCATTCAGTGCAGTACTTACAGAAGTCATGAAGGACTCACACTACCACACAGACACTGATCAGCAGGTCATAGCTAAATCCAGTTTTGAAGGTCATGGCTACAGGAGGGCAAATGGTAGAGACCTATCATTAATTATGTGTGAATAGCAGCTAGGAGGACAATCAATAAGACTCACAAGGATGAGAATGATGTCTGCAAGCTTGACCATTGTTCAATGTAGCATTAATTGACCAACAAGGGCTTGAAAGATACTTATCTACCTTAGTTTGGGCATTACTGCCCCTATATTAGACTTTAACAACCACACTCCCCCATTTTCAAGCTCTGCATCCAGTTTCAGATATGATCAAGTCTTCAGATATTGTTCTCATCCTTGCAAGTCTTGTTGATTGTCCTCATTCAATACTGCTATTCACACTTGATAGGTAACTATTGTTTCCCCTCCTGCAGCTGTTGCCTTCATAACTGGGTTCAGTTATGATCTGTTGATCAATGTTAGCTTGACAGTGTAAGTGGTTTGTGCCTTCTGTCAGACATGCTGATAATGTGTACAGTTTTGGTTTCTTCCCTGTCTACATTGTTAGTGGTATGGCTAGTTCCATATGCCTCCAGCCTGATGCCCCTCCTAGCACACATTCTGGCTTATCTACAAGAAGATTAAAGAGGAGAGCTGTCAAGACATATGTGAGCCCAGACATAGTGAAACATTTTGACATTATCTGATTATTTCCTGGTTCTTTGTCCCTCATCCCTTACACTTTAATTACACTGTGTGTCTGCATCACCCATCAGTCGTATACTGATGCTGACTCATGAGCTGACAGACTTCTTGGCATCAGCCACAGCTATGGTTCCACCTCCTGGCTGGACCCCTGACAAACGTTACCTAGATGTCGAGGACTGGTCCGACATTAAGCGTCTCTTGCGAGATGCTTATGACCTTCGAGATGTCAAGCCTATCTGGGCATTTGAACAACCGTCTTGCGTGTCCTATTTCATCTTGGAAGCATCAACAAGCACATCAAACACAAAGCGGTATTATCTTTGGGAGGAATCAGCAGGTGTCCTCCATAGGTTTGTGAAAGGAAGCTTGGAAGAGGTTAGGGATAGTGTTGATATGCTAGGCATGAGCGGGCTAGAGCTTGTCGAGTCGAAACCCGATCCCGATGATCCCCCTTTCAATCCCAAAAAGCAGGAAGCATTCCTGAAGAAAGTTCAGGACATACTCGACCAAAACCTCCCAAGTCACTGATACGGCGGTTAGTCTCTCACACAGGATCTTCTGTTTCTATTTTGTGCTTAGCCCACGTAAGTCAGTCTGTGAACGACATTCGGATTATTTATTTAGATTCCTTGCTGCCAGTGGTGAATACGGGATGCAACAGTTATTCGTGAGTTGGGATGCTGGTATGAAGATCAATGATGTTTGGACGTCTTCAGTATTGTTGCGTCATCAATCAAACTTGAGGTTTTATTATGCCTTGGCCAATTCTGTAGTACACGATCGATGAATCCTCGGAACAGATTGCCATGAAGAAGACCGCTGGCGCGACCTGGTGCTTGCTATCTAGTTCAACAAAGATATCATGAATCCTGCGTGAGCCGAAGTGAGTAGGGGCCAATCATGCGCGAGGGAGCCTGAAACGCACCAAGATGTGCTGAGAATCTCCGCCAGTCCACATGGCACGACGATACATGGTGATGAAGGCTCATCTCCGGTCTAGGATGAGGCCTTAAGGATCTGTCACAAATAACTCGTACGGAACGTACGAGCGATGGTCGAAGACCTTTGATCGCAGCACGTCCACATTTTGGAAGCTCGAGGACATCAACGTCTAACCATTTCTGTGCTGTACACACGTTAGTTGGTGTTATCTAGTATGGGAGAGACGTACTGAGCGTGACGTCATTGAATGTCTGAAAGACCGAGCCAGCAGAGCGTGGATATTTGCTGACTAGGTCTACGAGATGGGGGTACTGAGGACGACGATTAGCAGATCTGGCATATCAGTAAGGACCTGATACTTGCGGATGAGTGAGATTCCATGCCGAGGGCTCAACTTGCGTTGTTGAAGCGTATGATAATGATTTGAGTGCGTAAGACACTTCAAGGAGGCATGGGCCAGAGTGTTGCGACTATGGCGGCGGTTTACTGAAGCCGCTTGCATCTTACCGTCCAATTAGTAAGCATTAGCTTTTTTCGCTAGATGCCGCCAACCAAATGAGCACAGCACTGGTTTCGTCATCACATCCCATGAGCACCTCACCGACACCAAGCTCAAAGTACTCTGCGACGCTGAATAAATTATTTCAGGCATGTCTCCGTGCTGAATTATTCACTTGGTGTTGACTCCAATCCAGGGCCTCAGCCCAGCCCAGATATCACCCAATGATACCGAACAGCAATTCTGGCGCACGTTCTTTGCTCTCGACCCAGATCGTAACTTTCTGAGTAGGTTCCTGACCGCCCTACCAAGGGACGACTGTCTACATGTATACAAGGTCTGGCTGTACCTGTCCGAATACCTGTGAGCTGACCAGTCGTGGACGCGTCCCGTTAGTAGTCGGTCCTAAACATACTGTTCATCACATGCGTCCACTTTGCTGCCAAGAGAGAAGAGGATGAGATCATCCGACTGCAGGCGGTTGAGACGTTGTCACTCCTGCTGCGATGTATACTAGCCAAGAACCTGGCAGGATGGGAGGTCATGGTTGCCTTCGCTGGCGAGATTAATGAAAGCGACACAGTATTCATGGTGAATTACGATGACCCGCGTACGGGCGGCCAAGACGCTTATACAGCGTGCACTTGCAGGAGTTCGTGGACATGATTGTCCATATTCTCGGAGATGACAAGACTCCAGGTGCGCTTGCGTTTTGGGTGTCGTTCGTATTAAGCTCATGTCCGGCCTCTACAAGCTGACATACGACATCAAGTCCTTCAGTTGACCATAGTGTACGCAAGCAGTATCAACCAGTTGAGCCCTGGTGCATACCTCCTCCGCCGAGACCTCTTCCCTTGTTTAGTGAATGTACGCTAATGATTTTCCCTGTTCATGGGGACTTAGTTTTTTTTCTAGTTTATCAAATCGCCTGAAACGGAACGATATACATTTGAAGCCACCCTCTTGCTTTCCTTCCTCACCAATTTTCATAGGTCGGATGCTGCAAAGCTCAATCCATACCTTGCACATATCCGGGACACTGGTGATATTGAACTAATGAAAAAGATATGTTGGGCTGCGAATTTTGCTTGTGATGCCGCTGTCAAGTACGCACCAGCACTGGCATCGAATGTGGAATGAAGTCAGATGTTTGCACTAGGGCCTATCAGGAAATCTCGGACGACTCGCCGCCCACATTTGCAAAAACAATGGGATTGCTGATCACATCTCTGAGACCGGATCGCGCGCTGTCCTCGCAACCGTTGGATCCACCGCGAGAACTGTTCAAAAACCAGTAAGTGTATCGATCTGCCGCGTTCCCACCCTTGACAGTAGATTTGATGTACAGGCCCATTGAAGCTAGTGTCTCCCTTCTTCCGCTTTTTGAATTTCTTTTTTTCAACCCGCTTTTCACGCAAGCATTCACGGATACGTCACGGTCTGATACTGGGGGGACAAACACGTCTGGGATCCCACCAGTATCATATACCATCTTATCATTATCTTCCTATCTATTCACACACGGGACAGCATCCGCTTCACCACGCGCGATCGCATACGCAAATCTCGCTATGAATATGTTGTTGATTATGTCCGAAAACCCGAGAGTGATGGATGTGTTTTGCAGGCAGTCCGTGCAGCATATCAGGCTCTGTCGTCAGGTGAGTTGTTTCAAAGATAACGGCTTTATTCGGCGTGTGCATTTGATTGCAGCGGTTACCACTGTTGCCTATACCGTCCTCGAATCGTTCACCGATTTGTGCACTGCTCGACTGTTGCGTGCTATGGCTTCGGCATAACCTGCATAAACACCTAGAAGTGTATACTTATACGTGGGTCGTGTCCGAGCTACTTGGAGGAAGGAGGGTTCTTATCTCAGAACAGGACATGTATATGGACGTGCTACCGCGTTATCTGGTACCTGAAAAAGGTGCGAGTTCGGATAGGTGGGATATTATTTGCTGTTGTGTATACCGTGTCTCAATGGCGAGTGCAGACTATGAGTGGTTGGAGCTTTGGAAGGCGGTCATAGTGCTACTTGCATTCCTAGCCAACAAGCTGGACCACCTGATCACGATTGGTGGCGTTGAAAACCTTGTAGAAGAGGTGGGTAATCGGGAGTAATTGAATTGGGGCACGAGGCTGAACGCTTCCGAGTCTCTCCGGCTGGTGGGTTTTACAGTTTCAAATGTGGATATCATTTTAGCGACGCCAAACGACATTCACGTATTCATTGTACGTCATGCGTGTTATCTCTCAAAACTGCCGACTGACTCGGAGATATGGAGTACGAGTTGGTTCGGGCCTCACACGTAATCCGAAAGCAGGCGGAAATTTTGCAAATGCTAGGCACAGATCGGAAAATGTCGTTCCGGTCAGAATCTGTGACAAGATCGCTGAAACGTGTGCTCTCTGTGGTATCGTACTACGAAGGGGAGATATCGAAGAGTGGTGCGCAAACAGCCAAGGAATCGTTGAAAGTTGTTTCGCGCCTTGTGGACAAGGATGGAGTGCACGGTATGCAGGTCGGACATGAGGAGGACCCGCGGTGAGTTGGGTGAACACCGTTCACTTGCGGGATTGACCCTGGGAATGCAGAGACCGAGGGGAAGACGTGATCGGGTTTATTCGTTATGGCTGCGCAGATGGGCTCGCGCTGATGCCTTGATGGTAAGTAGGCGAGCTGCTTGGGAGGAACGCGGAGTCCGGGCTTGCAGTATTTGGGAGTGCAGGGCAACTGTGGGATTACGACGGCACTCGCTTGAATAGTTGAATCCTCATTTGGTACGCAATTTTCTGCGACATTTTTCAGAGGCCCATGGCTTGTCTTGCTCGAGGTGGATGACTGGTTTTCTGGTGTCTATCTTGTCTGCACAGCATAGATTAAAGGTTAATCGAGATATGGGTTTCGCGTGGCAGCGCTGATATGCCATAAAAGGTAATTGTTTGATAAAAAAAATATTTTTTTGGAGCGCATCGTCCCCGAGCATGGATGAGAGCCGTCCTCCGTCAGGCTCGCCGCTGGCGCCGACAGCGACGACCAACTGCATACAGGCTGTCCACAAGAACCACCCGCCAACATGGCCGTGCTGTCCGTTGGTGCTGGCGTTCTCAGACCATACCAAACTGACAAGGGCTATTACAAAAGCGTAATCAGGTCGGTGTCGGAACCTGGCTCGGTGAATATCGTCTACCTATATCTCTCCTCTTCGCCGATCTTTTCCTTGTCTCCCTCCTACACCCTCCATGGCTGCTCTGTGCCATCCACTGGCCCTCAGTCGTCGAACCCTTCTTTCTGTAGTGCCAAAGCATACTCGTCTCGGCGTGCGGCGTCTCGCAACCGCGAAGGCACCCCCAACACTTTTCAGCTCCCTCGACACCTTCACAGACAGACATGTTGGTCCAGATGAGCGTGAGACCACCTATATGCTCTCGGAGCTCGGCTACGACTCTCTTGATGCATTCTTGGCCGCCACCATTCCTTCCACTATCCGTATCCCCGCCGCCACCATCAGCGATGCTTCCATGCCCGCGCTCAGCGAGTCGGAGCTTCATGCCCGGGCAACAGCCCTCGGGAACCAGAACAGCCAGTTCAAGAGTTACATCGGCATGGGTTACCACAATGCCGTAGTTCCTCCTGTTATACTCCGCAACGCACGTCTCCCGCGTCTGCTCCCGTGCGTATCGTCTGACATGTGTTCCAGGTCATGGAGAATCCCGCGTGGTACACTCCGTACACTCCATACCAAGCAGAGATAGCGCAAGGTTTGGTCTCGCGACCACTTTTCCATTCCCAGGTCTAAATTTAGCAACAGGCCGACTCGAGTCACTTATCAATTACCAGACAATGATAGCCTCATTGACGTCCATGGACATTGCAAATGCGTCCCTTTTAGACGAGGCCACCGCTGCCGCTGAGGGCATGGTCATGGCTTATGTTCACTCCGGCCAGAAACGCAAGACGTTCTTCGTTGACAACGCCGTTCTTCCGCAGACCACCGCCGTCCTTCGCACTCGTGCCAAGGGGTTTGGAATCCGTCTCCTAGTCGGAGACTACCGTACGGCCATCACCGACCCAGAGCTGCGGGCGGATCTTGCCGGAGTGCTTCTCCAATATCCCGATGTCAATGGTCAGATTTCCGACTATCGAGAATTTGCAAATCACGTTCATGCTAGCGGGGCACTCGTCGTCTGCGCTACGGATCTTCTCGCCTTGACCTTGCTGACTCCACCTGGCGAATGGGGTGCGGACATCGTTTTGGGTAACTCGGCACGCTTTGGCGTACCAGCAGGCTACGGTGGTCCTCATGGCGCATTCTTTGCTGTTACGGACAGTCTGAAGAGGAAGATGCCTGGTCGATTAATTGGACGAAGTAAGGACACGATGGGCAACCCAGCATACAGGCTAGCTCTGCAGAGTCAGTGATTTAAACCTGAGATCGAATGAATGCTCACCCACCAATCAGCTCGCGAGCAACACATTCGTCGGGAAAAGGCGACTAGCAACATTTGTACTAGCCAAGCCCTCCTCGCAAACATGGCCGCCATGTATGCGATCTATCATGGCCCAGTCGGATTGACGCGTATCGCGAAGAAGGTCCATCTATTTACCCAACTTCTTTACGCCAGTGTCGAGCGCCTTGGGTTCAGAGTCGTGAATGACGCCTACTTTGACACCTTGACGATTGATGTTTCATCAGTCTGTAAGAATGCCGAGGTTGTCCACGCTGCAGCTGCTCTCAAATTCATCAACCTTCGGAGGATAGACAACACACACGTCGGCGTTACTTTCGACGAGTCCGTCGGCCATGAGGACCTCAGAATATTGGTCAGCATATTCTCTACGGCCGTTTCAGGACCTGCAAGCGTACTAGCCAGCATTCCGGAGCCCACCGCGCTAGCCATCCCTTCGACACTTGTTCGCACCTCTGAATTCCTTCCGAATCCCGTGTTTAACACCCATCATTCCGAGACGGAGATGCTTCGCTACATTTTCCACCTTGCGTCCAAAGACCTGTCACTTGTTCATGCCATGATCCCTCTCGGTAGTTGCACCATGAAATTAAACAGTACCTCGAGTATGATTCCTCTGACATGGCCAGAATTCGGAGGGATCCATCCGTTTGCTCCAACCGACCAGGTAAAGGGGTACAAGCGGATGATCAAGGTATTTTTGAAGCTGTGACTCGAGCTGGGATAAGACTGACGATTTATATAGGAACTTGAAGCAGACCTCTGTAGGATCACTGGATTCCATTCGTGCTCCGTGCAACCTAATTCAGGTGCTGCTGGTGAATACGCTGGTTTGTCCGTCATTCGTGCGTATCACGAATCGCGCGGCGAAGGCCACCGTGATGTATGCCTGATTCCTTTAAGCGCTCATGGGACCAACCCCGCAGTACGTTGCATTCTTGTGTGAAAGGGCATCGTCAAGCTTACCATTGGTGTTTAGTCCGCTGTTATGGCTGGTTTGAAAGTCGTCCCCGTGAAGACGCATCCGGATGGAAACCTTGATTTGGTGGATCTCAAGGCTAAAGCTGAGAAGCACAAGGACAACTTGGCCGCGTTCATGGCACGTGTCCCACTTTCCCACACCAACTGCTTGCCTGATTGGGTGACCTCATAGATCACGTACCCTTCAACATTTGGTGTCTTTGAGGATGGTGTCGTGGACGCGTGCAAAATCATTCACGAGAATGGCGGACAAGTGTACCTGGATGGTGCGAACTTGAACGCCCAAGTTGGTCTGACGAATCCCGCTGTCTGTGGTGGAGATGTGTGTCACCTCAACCTCCATAAGTCGTTTGCCATGTAAGCGTCTCCCGGTTCTTGTAGAACCCAGTCTAACCGCTTCACCAGCCCCCATGGTGGTGGAGGACCCGGTGTGGGGTGAGTAAATATAGAAATTGGCCCACATCATCCCTCATCCGATTTTTTTTAGCCCCATCTGTGTTGCTGAGCATCTTGCGCCCTTCTTGCCTTCCCACCCGCTCATCCCAACTGGTGGAGACAAATCGATAAATCCAGTCTCCGCCGCACCCTTTGGGAGCGCTTCGATCCTTCTGATTTCCTGGGCCTATATCAAGATGCTAGGCGGCAATGGTCTCTCTCAATCGACCAATGTTGCACTCATCAACGCAAACTACATGGCAGAGAGACTCGCAGGACATTACACCATTCGGTTCAAGAATGCCAATGGCCGCGTTGCGCATGAATTATTAATTGATCTTGCAGAGTTTGACAAAGCGGCTGGTTTGAAGGTCGCGGATTTCGCCAAGAGGCTTCAAGTGAGCAGATATAACTTACCGCCGGTGACCGTAATGCTAAATCATGTGTTAACAAGGATTATGGCTTCCACCCTCCCACCTGCTCGTGGCCCATCTCGACATGTATGCTTATTGAACCCACCGAGTCCGAGACTCTTCAAGAAATAGACAGGTCGGTAGTCTAAAGGTGGTTCATGAATCATTGTCTTACTTGTTTCACGCAGATTTTGTGATGCTATGATTCAAATTCGTAAGGAAGTCGATGATATAATTTCCGGCAAACACCCTAGGGACAATAACTTGCTTAAAAACGCCCCTCATCCACTTTCTGCTGTCATTCTTTCCGATAAGGAGTGGAACCAGTGCGTCTTGATCCTCTACCGCTTTTGGAGGACGTTGATAATCGTTGTAGTCCATACACCCGGGAGGAAGCTGCTTACCCTGTGCCTTGGCTGCGGGAGAAGAAGTTTTGGCCGACGGTCTCCCGTGTAGATGATGGTGCGTACCTAATCTGTGCACGTCGTGGCACTCTGAGCTTACCGGTGCGATCAAAGCTTTTGGTGATATCAACCTTATCGTGAGTCCAAGTGGTTCGAGTTTATGTCTTGGCTAACCTGACGTCCCCAAGTGTGACTGCCCCTCAGTGGAAGAGCTAGCATCCTCCTGAGTGTGTTATTATCTGCCTAGACTTTATCCTAGACTTTTGGTTTTATAGTGGGTTCCACTTGGGGTTTCTCCTTGCGTTATGTTCAACCACACGCCGTGTATACCACTTACATTGTACCTCGCACTGCATAGTCAGGCTGTGACATTTAGACGTTTAATACTACCCTAGACTATCTTCACGTCCCTGCTGGCTTGACAACAATCCCTCCAAGATCGGCGGGTAGGGTCTCCCACAGCTCAGGGAGATAGCGCTGTAGACGCATAGCAACCTCATCCTGCTGATTCGTCCTCGTCGCAAACGACAGAAGCACCTGAGCAGTTGCCACATTCGGTTTGACGTCCTTCTGGTCCTTCCCCATCTCCAAGCAGACCATCTTGACAGCATCGTTCAACATCCCAACACGGCACATGCACTCTATATATGCGTTCCAATTGCCCTGGTTGAGGATAAAGGACCGCTCAGAGAGCTTCTTCATCACCTGTTCTGCGAGGGGCCACGCGTCCGCGTATCCACATGCATCCAAGATGATCGACACGCTCGCGTGATCGTACGTCTCGCCAAAGAGTAGCACCTCCCAGACCCTGTATGCTTCAGCGAAAAGCCCAACACGTTGGTATGCATCCATCAACTGATTCCAGAGTAGGGTATCAGGGGTGATAGATGGGTCGAGGGTGAGATGGTCGTGTACTCTTCGGACGGCCGCCGCGAGCCGGAGGGTATCCTCCCGGGACGCGTCTTCCGCGAGCTTGGCGAGTCGTCGCAAGAGCGACGCGTAGACGTACGGGGTGATCTCGACCCCGGACCGACGCATGTCCTTGACGATCTCAAAGTAATGCCAGATGGGCGGGACGGCGGGCCCGTGGTCAAAGGCGAGGCGGGAGAGGACGTAGAGGATCCAACGGTATCCCTTGACGCCGATGGCTTTGGGGTTTTCGTTTCCCATGACTCTTCGGTAAGCTTTGAGAGCGTCGTCGAAACTGGAGGCAGAGCGCATGGCCATGACGACGAGGGAGGCGACTGCGACGTGGCTGTCAGGTTTGATCTCCCGGGCTTCCATGTCCGCGAGAAGACCGAGGGCGACCTGGGAGTACTGGTGCACGTCGACCGAGTTCGCCATGGCACGGAGAAGAGTCCCATACATGTAAGCATCGGGTCCTAGCGAACGCTGACGACCAAACGGTCGCGTAGCGACTGTACTGGGAGACGAGGGTGGGATAACAAGTGAGAGTTCTCGATAGAGTTCTAGCGCTTGGTCTATCAGCCTGTCATCGTGGCACCGAAACGCGGAATCGCACAACGCAGCAACAAGAGGTTGCACCAGGGGTGCGTCTGGCGTCAACCCGCGTGAACTGAACTCGCGATAGATCGAACGAGCACCGAGGAGATCGTCGGCCTGAACGGCATTGCCGATCAAAATCGACCATTGCATGGGGCCGGCTTTCGTCCGCAAGGCTTCCTCTGCGTAGTCCAAATCGGCGAGCTGGCGACTGGAGCGCAACATGATGGTAAGCGTATGCGATGTAACCTTGTACCCTTCTCTCTGAAAGTCTTCGCAGAGCCTGATCGCGGACGCGATACCACACCTTTCGACCTCGTTCTCTAGATTCTCCTCCCACTCGGCTTGGACAGCGTTTGACTGGGCACGTTTGCTAAACCGTCTCTGGAACTCCTCCTTCACCCTGGCGGCTTGCTCGGGCTCGTTCAGCTTCATAAAGCCATCGAAAAGCATGCTTGCGAGGCCCTCATCGTAGCGAAAGGAATAGTTTTCTATTCGATCGAATGCGCTGTAAAACTCGCTGACAGAAGCACCCGAGTTGAACAACGCCCTGAAGAATATCCGAAAGGTATTGATGTTGGGTTTGCGTCCTGAATACGCCATTTTCGACATGGCATGTCGGATGATTTTGGCTTGACCGTTATCCGCGCAGAACTCGAGAAACGTATGCCAGTGCTCGAGAAAGGGTCGAACGTTGCCTGGCTTTTCGTGCATTTGGCTGAGCCAGTTGAGAAGGGTCTGGACGTTACCGTGCTGGATCAAGCCTTGCAAAATGTGGTTGTGAACGACGGTATCGACGCGTAGACCACAGAGAGGCGTCAACTGTCCGAGTATTTTCTCGATCAAGGCCAAATCGTGCTGCCTGGCAGAGACGGCAAGCGCATTAAGCATGCGCATAACTTCATCGGCGGACAGAGGAACTGTGTCGGTGGGACTGTCCGGTAGAGAATTAAGCAGCTGGTTGATATGGAAATGAATCGCGGCCAACTGGTTCGACGGAGCGCGTGATACGTCGCTGGGGAGCTTGGAAGGGGGAGCAGAATGGGAAGTCGACGTGGTATGCGTCGTAGTCAGCCATCTTCTGATGCCTGGTGTGACCACGGTCCGTTGCCTGGTGGCCGGACGAGCGACTGAACGGTGAACGGTGATTGCGATCCGTTCCAACTGAGAAGAAACGCGGCTCAAGGACATTCATGCGCAGAAGAATCGACTACGCGTCCTCCAATTCACTGGCTGTATCTTTAGCGGACAAAACGCGTAACGAGTTTGACGAGGACGAGTACCTTTGAACAAGTCTGCTACTTTGAAGTCGTGGGAAAGCGAACTCGTATGGACACGTTTGTCCAGCTCAACGTCTCAAACAAACACCACCATGTCTGAAAAGCTGCAAGAGTTTCTGGACGTTCCCCAGCAGTTCATCAGGGATGGGAATCAGGTTAGTTTTGCTTGACCTAGTGGAAAACAGTCGCTCACTGGTCGTATAGTTTCTGACTCGCTGCACGAAGCCCAACCAAAAAGGTACTTGGTTTAATTTCTTTCACTCGGTCAATCACCCATGCATCCCTTTCAGAGTTTATCCAGATCTGCAGAGCGGTCGCAATTGGTTTTGCTGTCATGGGATTCATCGGCTACTTTGTCAAACTCATCCACATTCCAATGTAAGTGTCTTCATATTCTACCCCTTCGTGCCGGTCTGAAGTAATGCCTTGTCAGAAATAACATACTTGTGTACGTATTCTATCAGTCCTTATGCTTGGGTATCGTATTAATCCGGTGGCTACAGTGGTGGTGCATAGTCCGTTTCCCGTTCGTGCGCCTAGTGTCCTGCCTCGAGGTCACGAACTCTTGTACTCCATTCCATTCCTAATCGACGATGACTGCTATTACCCAATCTTCCACTCTGATGGTGCAATGCCGCTGAGTGTGCGTGTTGTGGAGCAGGCAGCATTGTGCATTACGCTGCTTCATAGTGCAACCATGCGACCATTTCACACTGCCATGCTGGATTCTTCTGCTATGGTCGTTTCCTCGGAGAATTCGTACGGTGTCAATGTGGGATCAGATCTAGAAGCGGCTCTGGCACTTGGTACTTCCAGGTCAACTGAGGAGCCCGAGTGCTTTCGCCCACGCAGAACACCCGTCCAGAAGGACATCACATTCTGTGCCGCAAGACTGAGATCATAAGCGGCGTCTTTCGAAGCCTACGTACCTTTTGCAACCCGATCACAATCAACGCGCACAGCGGGACTAGCAGTCAAGTGAGCAACGCGAACGCGGTGACGACAGTGAATCTTACGAGCCGCTGGGAGCATATACGTGACGTCAGTTTGGAGGTCGCTCAGGAACAGTATGGCAGAACTTCATTCCGTTTGTTATGGGCACGTTCCCAAAGCGAGGTGGACTTACGTGAAAGTAACACACGAGTAAAGGCAAAAGAGGCCAACCCGGAAACAGACTGAACGCGACGGTGTTCGAGTGGCGAGTGGGAATGACGTTCTGATGGTGTTCCATTGCCGGTAGTATTGCAACGTCATCACGGCTTTGCATAAATTCATGAAGACAACGGTGATGGGCGCACCACCACAGGCACGCACCTTCCAAAGCAAGGATTATGACCATTACTGCGGCACAGAAGGACGGAACAATGACGACCCTGCACGTAATGGTTAGCATGGAAATGCGCGGAGCGACAAATCAGCTGACGGGTGGCCCAGTTGGATGATACAATATAACCCATTTGAGGACACGGACTGCGACTGTGAGATGACATACTAGTATATATCAAGGTGTAATCAGTCGGACCGACCAGAACACGTTGGCTGGTACTCACGGTGGCAGCGCTCGCCGAAAATACGACGAAGACCAGGTAAGGGGTGCCGAGCATCTGATGCGAGGCGTTAGAATGGAAAGCCGAATCTGATAAGTACATACCAATATCAGATACAGCATCCGAGGAATGCGGCTAAAGGCGGTGAACTGGACACACTGCAACGTCGTCCATATCTGCAAGATAACCATCAGGTTACCAGCTCCGAGGACAATCGACTAGCCCCTCACATGGACGACGATCGCTAATGCGGCAACGACTGCCCTAATAATCGTGTCATGGCTTACAGAGTCAGAGTCGTCAAGAGACACGACATACATTGGAGCTGCTCCTTGAATCATGCAAGCTTGCACCACGCACACTTTCGTGTACTGACTGTCTGTACCAGTCCCTGCATACAGACTATACTGGGGTGAATCATTGGCATCTACAAACGATTTTACCACTCACTACAAACAGTAGATGATCGAATAGATCGTCCACGCGACGCAAAAATTGATGATAGTTGGGTGCCAGGTAATCTTCTTGCGCAGTGAAACAGTCAAGACGACAATCGGGAGGCCAGTCTGCCCCCCACCGACAAGCAGGGCAAGATACACAGAGGCCAGATGCTGAAGATCAGGCGGATATGGAATGTCTACTTCAAGCGGTGGTAAGCCACATTACAAGGATACTTCGAAATGCATACCACCCATTATAATATATCCCGCGAGCGATGGATGCGGGAAACTAGGCTGGATACGTGTTCCAGCAACTATGTGAACTCGACCACGGCGGGGAGTTGAAGGCCGACTGGTATCTCTTGCTAGAGTAGTGGACGTAGAGGTCTCATGGAGAGCATAGGTCCATTTGGCCCGAATGTGCCCGCACATAAATGCGGGGTGGAACGAGGACCACCCTGATAGGATATATAACCCACTGCCGTGTAGAGCTCACCAGATGTGCTGCACACAGATCCACTAGATGCGTGACCTTAGAATAGGAATATACGACTGCGGGGATGTGCATTTTCGGTGTTTCAAGTTTAGATAAATGAGTGATAACGCGAGGCAAGATAAATCACGATGCGGCATGCGCCGTACATGAATTTGCTAGTCTTCAACCATCAACGAGCGTCAACGAGTAAAAGGGGAAAGCGCGATGATGGCGGAGCAAGTTCAACAGCGGGGACAAATTGGGTATCCACCACAGGCACACCGTGCGTCAGTAACCCAGCCATTTTGTCGTTGTCCTCCTGAGCAGCATTCTCACACGCCGCAGGAATATGTGGCAGGAGGGCCGATACCAACATTTGTATCCTTGCGAGACATTCTGCCGCGCTACGGTCCGGGTCATATTCAGGAGAATCCGCCAACTAAGAAAACATGCATAGTTAGCAAATCTCTTTGTACAAATAACAAGATGTGACACACCTGCAATCGTAATTGGTCGATTTTGTGACGAAGTGCTGTGGTTTCTGGAATTCTCCACTTCACAGCAAGGTGGAGTAAGAGTGAAAGATCGTACAAAACCTGTATGTCCCCGTCACCAATGTTCTGGACAAATGCAACCGAAAACTTGGCGATCATTCGTTGAGTGATCATCAGATATGACTGGTGATGACTCATGCCCAGGTTATGAATGGAAGAAGAGAGTAAGTATAAGCATTCCATCATCGGCGGAGATGGTTGAAGACACGTGGAATCTATACTGGAATCAGCGGAAGGTCCAACAGCAAAAAGTGGAGTACCATCGCGCCATGTCTTCGTGTTCTGGACATAATACGCCACCAGCTTAGAAATGATATACTTCTCCCAATATGACATGATTCGTTGAAACAGTGCGTTCATTTCGTCTCGAAAGCCTCCAGAGCATGATGTGAATATCCACCCAAATGAAATATATCAACTCACTGGTTGCTATAGCCTGATCGCAGCCGATATTGCACACGAAAGGCGAGACAGAGAGTTCCTTCGCTGTGTGAGCATAGAAAATAAGTCTGTTTGTCGACACATCGATTTCTTTGCGGGAGTTCAGAGAAAGACATGTCGTCAAAGACTCAGCTTACCAGGACTAGCCATGAGTTCTTCAGAAGAGACTTTGAGTGTCGACGCCACATTAGCACACAATCCCTGTGCTTCTGGACCGTATGCCGCAGTAAGATCATCGGCCAGCCCCCTGCGGTGGAGGATGCATGAGGGCCGTAGCAGAGATACAAGTGTCGTGACGTACTCGCTGCTTTCACTATCCGCAGACATTCTGGCAAGGTCCATCTGGAAGGAGGCAGCGACATCCTCCAGGGCCCGCAAGGTTACGTGCAGCCGAGGAACTCTCCCGCGGAGTCGTCGCGTTAGAGTCGCCTTGTACGTATGGAAGCTGGGATCAATGGGCGAAGATCCCGATCCAGGCGAAAGGTGAAAAGCCGGCGGGGAGCAGTACAAGCTGCAAAGGGGGGAAAACGTATCTAAGTGACGTCAGTACAAGTCACCTTCAGGGTCTAGGTGGCGTCCACACCATTCTCGTCATCGGGCTCTATAGCACCGAGCGCTTGAGAGAATTCTTTCTGGGAACGTACGAGTGCAGCCTTCCAGATATCTGTGATCCGTGCACGGGATAACTCGTTGAACAGCTCAGTAAGAGCGGCCATTTCAGAATCAAGGAGGCCCGAATGCGCCACCCACTTCCGCAGCGATGATCGGACCTTCCAAACGGCGCTCACTACATCGAGGGATGCGAGCCACTTGTTGAATGCATCACGAAGGTTCGCTATGGATTGATCAAACCAACTCCTTAGCTTACCTTGCAATACCTCCTGCGAGAGTGAGGACGACGCAGATGAAAGATCAACGAAGGGTCGATATGATCGGATATCCGCAGGTAGGAGAGAAACGTAGGTAGACGAAGGGAGTGCGTTTAAAACTGCTTCAGTGTCAAAAAGCAACTCAGGAGGAAGGGTAGATGAGGGGGGGAAAGAGAGTTGAGACTGGATGCTGTCTAACACAGTTTCCGCGAGAGAACGTGCCAATGTCGAGGTCCCAAATATTGCGCGAGCGGTACAAAGTGTTCGTGAAATCGTCTCTAGTGTTGTTCTAGTAGTATTCTTGACATCAAGTGCTATGGTCTTGACGGGAAGATTTGCCGCCCTTTTTGAACTCTCTCGACCATCGGGATTGCCATTCACCGGAAAGCCATTGGTACGTTGTTCGTGATTATCAAGACCTCTGGCGAGTGAAGTATTCAGCGTCCGTGTGCGCTGTGAGAGATAGATGGTAAGAGTCTCTGCTAGTGGTCGAGAGTCGAGAACATGAAGTGTCAAAAGAGTAGCACAGGTCTCCTGACACGAGTTACTATAACCTGTACGAGAAAGGAGAAAGCATAGACTAACTTCAGACGTTTTCCCGTACACTCTCAGTGACAAGGTGGCCTTGTGTATGATCTGAGCACGGAAGTGGGATACGGTCTCCCATTGTCGCTGAATCAGAGGAAATTGCTCCTGCAGGTGAGCCTTTAGTGGCAATCATACAATTCACGCTAGCATCTGACCAAAACGTCGATACCATATTGCGCCCAACCTTCGTCATCTTGAGTGTCGTCACGAATCAAAGCTCGATGAACAACGCGCGCGAGGAGGAATAACCAAGCAGCTTGCAAGTACTTCTCGCGCTCGATTAACCGCCATAGATGCTCCGGGGAATCTAAAAGTAGTTTGACATGAGCAGAAAGAACCTGCAATATCTGCAGGTGCGAATCTGTGTGTTAAAGTAGTCAAAACACGCGAGCGGAGAGGTCTGAGCTGACACACCGCCCTTTCCACTTTGCAACACATGATTTTGCATGCTCGGGACTCTTTGGGGCTGAATTGCAGTCATAGTTTCCTCTAGTGCTTCCTGCACGCGCGTCGCAGACGTTGCAATGGATATGATCGAGGAGGAAGCCTGCAGTAGATCACGGTATCGTTCCCTACGCTTTCCAAGTGCCGTCAAGAAACGAGATGTATTGCTAACAATTCCACGCACCCAACCATAGTCCGAAGATCTTCCTGCTTCGCCTCGGCATCAGCCCTAGTCGGAGATTCGTCAACGAGTCTGGCGTGTGTAAGATGTGGTATACCTCAGCTGGGCTTGTCTCGCCTTGACATCAACTATGGTGTACTTTGTAAAGAGTTCATCGGGGTCCAAGTCCACGACATCGTCCTGCGACTTGTTGGAAGTGATACTGCTAGACGAAATCACTCTGGACGACAATTTGCTGGCAGGAGACAGAAGAGATGTTGAGTCTGGTGAGCGTAAGGAGTCCAACTGTGTTTTGGATGAAGCCACCGAAGCCACCGAGACCGTCGAAGGACGGCGAGCCATGCGATGTTCAAAATGACGCGTCCGTAAAGAGCAAAGCAATCGGTTACGTAATCCTTGGATGAGTAGTAAATTCTACCCAAGTACACTATCTTCCCTCCGTTTCGTTGTCAGCTGCCTCAGCATCATCTGTCTCATCTAAACTGAGTTGGCGGTCGACTGGGTGTGGCGCCGGCGTAGCAAGTGAAGCGCGGGATGGCTGAGAGGTTCCATTTTGGGTGGACGAGTTCGTAGCCGAGTTGGCTAACCGTTGATCAAGTGCCTTGAGAGCGAGTGCACTAAAATCTAATTAAACGCTTGCGGATTTCCTGGAAACCGTATCATACCGTCGGCGCTCAGCCTCCGCCCGAGCACCGCCAGGAAGTTGGCTATATCCAGACTCGACATCATGCGGCGCAGACGATGGAATCAGACGAAATCGCGTCGCAACTCTATGGACGGCATTTCCCAACGCTGATAATGCGGGACTAGTGTTCATACGTGAACCCATGTCGCTTAAAAAGGCACTGGGACTCACTGCAGGAAAGGGGGGAACCAACTCGTGAGAGCAAACGTTTCGCTCCTATCACCATAGGTACTGGTGCCATTTCCAACGTCCGTATTGCGCTTATAGAAGCGCAGATATATCCACGAGACGAACCAACCGAATTGGATGACGATATACGGACATTGGAAACCGAGGAGCGTCATAACAGTCGAAAAGGTCAGATAAGCCATTGGAAGTGCCTGAAGATGGGCTCGAGTCTGCGAATTCACGAAGCTTCGAGAAGAACCTACCTTGACGCGTACTTTGAAAACACCGAAAATCTGCACTTGATGTTCTGGTATCAGTTGCGTGAAGGCAACTAATACACTGGTAAAGAGTGCCATTTGGCCATGATACTGCATGCCATACCTGACGAGGCTAAGAGTGCGATCAACGCCAAGATGCCATGGTGTCTTACAAGAATAAGTCCGCGTTCTTGGTGACGACGAACTCAATCCAGTTAAATGCAAACGCGATGATATTTGGAATCGTCACACAGACGACGATGAATTTTAACGTCTCCAAAGCGCCCCATAATCGTTCAAAATAACGTAGCGAGGCTGGGACGACAGCCATTGTCACGGATAGCTATGGAACATAAGAGCATCGGAAAGCGGATAGTGGATATGGACATACCTCGATAATGGTGACCTCTACCAATGCAGAGGTGGCAAACGTCCATGGATAGAAGATACTCCTGCCTGGCACAAGGGTCAGCCATGGTATGTCCACGGTTCCTGTGGTCCACCAGATCCAGAGATACAAGGACGTGGCGGCTATCGTGGCGGCCGAAAAGGCGCGCGTTACTGGAGGTATTGAAGTAAGATACTGGAAAGGTGTGGACAGAATGGCCATCCCGAAGCTAATGGGTCATGGAATCAGCTTGTCTGTTTGCAAACTCACTCGGCCTAATGACTTGTTTGTTCGTGTTGATCCAAGGCGTCCAAGGGTTTTGTTACGTCAGCCGATTCCTTCTCCTTCCCCCGTCATCTCATGGCCGACTATGACTTTCGTCCCGGAGGATCGCTCAAGCTCAAGGGCGGTGTGGCGGAGGGAGGCATCGTCAAAAAGTATGAATCCATTCCTGATTGTGGTAGACAATGGCTCAGATCCTCAGGAAGAAGAAATCAAAGTCGAAATCGAAACTCGACGACACCCAGGGGCGGGACCGTGAACGAGTCAAGGAACTCTTGCTGAGTGAAGATATTGGTTCAACCCCAGGTTCAGCTTCTGGAAGTAACCGTGCCTCTCCCTCTCCCCCCAATAACGATAGGAAGACGGATGCCGAGAGGCGATTCGAGGAGGTGCAGCGCCGCAGAGTGAGCTTCAGTTTCATGTTCCTTCGGACATACTGATCATATCTCCAGCTCTTGGGGAAAGTAGCCAGGATAGCACACAAGACACACAAAGATCGCGTCAACGAATTCAATTCTAAGCTGGAGTCGCTCAGCGAGCACCACGACATCCCAAAGGTTGGTTTGTGACAGTTGTGGTCCGTGCAGACTCTCACGGCATGTCCACAGGTTGGACCTGGATGAAATCCGCGCAAATCGCGTCGAATGTTCCGTCTTTCGGTTCTGCGGTGGTCGATTGTGCCAAGCTGTAGCTGTTGCCATGTGGAATGTCCTCCGCGCACCAGGAATGATAGGGATTCGGAAAGCTCCAGGGGTCACGTATTGTGAAATATTTGTTGTGCTGGTTTTGATATAAGTAGTTAATGGATGAACTGTTCATAAGTCCGCGACCTCTTTTGACCCTTTTCCTTCACCACTCAACTGCATCATGTCTGCGGCACAGCAGACAGAGAAGAAAGGACACATTTGTCCCCCCTCTGATGCCCGGCATCCCGCAGACAGATGGGAGTCGCTCTACGTATACTCCTTCATTTGCAAGTTCACCAGTCTGCGGACCAAGGTAGAGGGGTTAGAGACACCGATGGAGTAAGTCTCCGATGTCTATCAAATACAGCTTGCCACAACTCTTGATTTCGCCTGATGGCAGTTTCGAAGACGCCCTCATGATGCCAGGCCCGGACACCATAGTTTCAAAGATATTGCAACAATTTATCCTAAACTTGCGTCCACAAACGCGTAATTTGAGGTCAGTTTGGATTCTCTAGCTTGTGCAGTGCGTGCAGAACGTCTCGGGACTCTGCCAGTGTGGATCACCTGTCGTCAACCCTCTCCAGTGTCCTTTCGGACACTTTCAAGACTTCGGAAAGGACCATTTTCTGGGATGACGAGCGCGGAACGAACGTGGACCCCCTCGCAAACTTGCAAGGCGGCTTCTTTGCTGCTGACTGGACCCTGAAAGTGGGTCTGTTTTCGTAATCATACTAAATACCCCTAAACGCGTAACTTCGGGTCGGAAACAGCTCAAAATTCTGCGGCTACTTGTGGATGTACAACTTGCACATTCCACAGAGGTAAAAAACGTTATCGATCGCGCTTGGGGCGTGACGCAACACAAACACAAGAAAAAGGACCCCGAAAGTGCGCCACCAGATGCGTCTGACGCCAAGAGTCAAGAGAGACTACAACTCGTTCCGCTGGGACAAGATTCTTCCAGGAAACGTTACTGGGTTGCGGATGGTCCGTGTGTCTTTCATTTTGCTGTCCTCACCCCATTTCCTATTTGTGTGTATTTGGTGTGAAGCCGCATTTTTGGGCCCTTTGTTATCCGGCATTAGCCGTCCTTTATGGATTCCCGCTGACGCCGTTCTGATCCATCTTAGATTCACCACGGATATATGTGTCAACTAATCCTTGGAAAGTAACGGCGACATTTCAGAGTATTTCATCTAGCCGTGGGGAATACCTGACAATCATTGAATCGCTCAAGGCAACCGCTCCTCAATCAGAGAAAAGGACTAAGATAGAACAGGCTCACCTAGCATTAATCGAAGCACTTGAAAGTCGGGTCGATGTCATCAACTCTGAACTCAATGTGAGTATTTATTCCTTCCGCCGTGGAAAGACACAGTAGATGGCGAAGGAGCGTTTGGCTTGATCGCTGACTTAACCCGTAGCGTGTACACAGGGTCCGTCGAAAAATTGAACAAAGGCATATCCTCTTGGCCCAGGCTGAGATTAGGGAGACGCGGACACGGCGTCAGACACGGCGTCCAGATTATGTGTATAATGACATCGAGAGTGGCGAGGTAAGCCTCTGCTGTAGGTTTATATGAGCCTTGTTGACTTTATTTTACCTTGCAAGGACGACGCAGATGATTACAAGTTTGAAGACGAGGATGATGAAGACGATACTTTTGAGCACGATGGCTTCGCCGATTCGCGCCCGGAGACGCGGAGTAGACGTCGAGGAGCCGACATGGTTCCCCAGCGGAGGTCCGCGAGAGTCACACGAGGTAAACGCAGCTCACCTGAAATTTCGGCGCAAGAATGGCGAGGAGAAAGGCGATCGAGTCGGTTAGGGGCGTCGGAGGAGATGCAGCTCGACCGCCCGCCGAAACGGGCACGAACGGAGGAGAGCACAACAAGTTCAGGTTCCATGGGGTTGCCTGGCTCCGACGTGGCAGCTTCAGAGAGTGAGCAAAAGGCCGGTCAAGGTGCTACAGCAATGAAGCCCGACGAGGTCCCCGTGGGACAGGTGAACGGGAAGAAAAAGAGCAAATTTTGGTATTATGCGGTCGAACCCGTCGCCAGACCCGCTCGAACGTCGATGTTTGGTAGCAAAATTCTGGCGACTACGAATGGGAACGGCCATATCGACACCAGTAACGACTGGTTGCCATCGGGCTCTGAAGCCAACGATGGAATGGATGTGGATAGATGTGCGGATGAGCCACCACCTCCGTTCATGAAACATCCGCTGCTGTCTGGAGGCGACTGAACACGTCGATATGTATATTGAACATCTGGTCTACATTTCATACCACTCACTAGCATATTATTTTGGTTGAAGCATAGTCTACGCATTGTTATTAGTGTCGGCATTTATTTCAAGCATCGAAGGCTTTGGCGATACTTTCCTAATTAGTCTGTATGTGAGTCAGTTGAACCACACCACTGAGCTCGCCAGGCTGCGATGATTGCAAGAATTTCAGCCAGTCTGGCGCGCAATACGGCACGTCGTTGTCTTGTCACTCTCCACCGCCGAGCATCCACGCACGCAACGATCCCTTCCTCGTCGGACGACGCTGAACTCGTCTCTCTTTTCGATCACCCCCAGAATGGCAGGCAGTCCCGACCACTGTCCGTCTCTGGCATCTTCCAGCATCCTGAGTTGACCCACCCCGCAGCCTTCAATGCATTGGCCGAGTCGACCCTCGCACGCGCGCGGTTGTTGACAGAACGCATTTTACGCGCCAACCAGTCTCGACGCGAACTTTTTAATGTGGTCAAGAACCTGGACAGACTCAGCGACCTCCTATGTGGTGTAATCGACCTTGCAGAGCTGCTTCGAAATGCCCACCCCGATCCTCAATGGGTCCAGTGCGCGAACGACAGCTACGAGAAGCTCTGCGAGTACATGAATGTACTTAACACCCACGTCGGTCTCTATGAGGCGAGTCTAAGTCGCCGAGTCGTCTCCCACCGGTCTTCTAACATCACCGTAGATCCTGCGCACGGTTCTGAAAGATCCGGAAGTCGTTCGGTCTCTCAGTCAGGAGGCATTTCAGACAGCCATGATTTTCTGGAGGGACTTTGAGAAGTCCGCCATAAATTTGCCTCCAGCACAGAGAGCGCGCTTCGTTTCCTTGTCTTCCGAAATACTCTCCCTTGGCCACGAGTTCGTCACTCAAGCATCTGCCCCACGTCCGCCAGTGTCCATCGAGCCGTCTGAATTGGACGGTCTCAAGGACGAGGGCATGGGTGCGAGGCTTCGTCGTCAAGCGTGGTCTACTCAAAAGAGTCTTCTTGTGTACCCTGGTTCTCACCAGGCATATATGATCATGACATCTGCTCCAAACGAATCTCCACGACAAAAACTTTATATGGCTGCCCATATGAGCAGTCAGCGACAAGTAGAATGCTTAGAACGACTATTGCATGCACGCGCTGAACTCGCTCGGCTCGTTGGATGGGATAGTTATGCCGGTATGACCCTCAACGATAAGATGGCGAAAACACCGGGTAAGCGATGTCAAAGCACCGTTTCCCTTTGCTTAACATGGGTTACCCATCCCAGAGAACGTCCGACATTTCTTGGATACATCCCTAGATCGAACCGCTATCCATGCTCGCAGTGCTTTACATACACTCAAATTACGGAAACAGTCACACCTCAACTCTCGGACACTACCTATAATACAAGCCTGGGATAGATCTTTTTATTGCCCGCCAGAACCACCAGAACCACCCGTACCATTACCACCTCTGACTCTCGGACGCGTTTTCATGGGACTGTCACGGCTCTTCAAGCATTTGTATGGGATATCGCTGCGACCAGCTGAAGTGGCCTCTGGGGAGGTCTGGCATTCTGACGTTCACAAACTTGAAGTAGTAGACGAGGATGCTGG
>JBBPTV010000155.1:0-39592 GCA_038094275.1 Tubosaeta brunneosetosa | reverse complement strand
GAGGGATGGGGGAGATCTTACAAGGAGCCCGCACGAGGCTCAGACGTGGCTCAGAAGTGGCCTACACGAGGTCCAAACAAAGCCCGGGAGAGCGTGAAGGGATGAGGAAGATTCTACAAGGGGCCTGCGCGAGGCTCAAACGTGGCCCACACGAGGTCCAAACGAGGCCCGGGAGAGCGTGCTACTCCTGGACCTCCGGGATGCCGGGTCATTGAGACTAATTGCCGCCTACAAAGGAAATGGGTCTTTGAGACCCTCTATTGCCTCCGAAAAGAGTCGCCTGAGGTGCACCGAAACCGTTGTTTACACGTGCTCCGTTCCGTTTCATCAAGCCCGCAACTTGGCTCCCTCTGCGAACCCTGATCTTTGCCCATAACCCCGTTCTGCCACACTAATCTGCGTGGGCATTGGGTTGACACTTGTACGATTTGGGCATGGGGTGTTGTTCTCATACAAAGGTCAGCACGTCGGTTTTAATAGACTCAAAGGTCGTCCGATTTCAAGTCAGTTAGCTGTTCCCAATTTCCAACTCTTTGAAGAGTCGCCATGTCACTATTCTATGCCTACCTCAAAGAAGTTGGTGACTGTCGACCCGCTAGTACCAACATAAACTTACTCGACCCCAATATAGGCCTCAAGTGACGAATACGGCCGGTTCCTCATCACATTCGTTGACCGTGAGACGGCCGATGAATGGTGGAGAACGGTATCCACTCCTCCTAGCCCCTACGCTGGGCATGTGACGCGGACATCTCCCCAATTTTACGTCCAGGACGACCTGGGTGAGAACAATGTCCTTAATTTCTTCCATCGCGCTGGATTGCCCAATGCAAGACGATTCCTCGAAAAAATGTTCTTCACGCTGCTCGATGACAGAGGCGGGAGGCAACTGAGCATTGCTCCGCCAGCCAAGATCACGGACCATATCAGTGGCAGATGGTGAGGTTTCACGAGTTGACGATCTGCATCGCGATAGTCATAATGCCACTGAAATAGGTATCTCATACGGTCCAAAACTGATTCCCAGAGACACTGGTACTGCCGTGTCAGTGATGATTGCCTTGTCTGTGGGAGTCCAAATTGCAACATCGTCCATGTATCGACAGAGCATTACACGAGGTTTCGCATCCAAGTTCGTAACCTCGCCGTTAAGGACTTCCATCCTCCGGAGGACTTTGTCATGATTGGAAGGGACGAGATATCTATTGCAGCTTCCAGGGACTATTCTCTTCAGATCGACGACCCAAGGGCAACATTGACCCTTTCCCCCGCAACCCCGGACCTATTTCTCTTTAATGATCTCAAGAACAGATTTGTGATTCGCGCGAAGAAAGAGGAAAACGGTCGGATTTGGGAGTATGTTAAACCAGTGGAGAGGGGTTCGGGCGAGGGTTGGGAACTCGTTGATTGATAAACGTCAACTCTGAGTTTGGTGGCTTGTGTAAGACGCAATGTTGTGATTAGCATGCTGTTCCTCTGTTGAAACACCGAGTACTTCCGCTCTGCTGAGAAAGGGCTGTGATGCATGATAATACCTACTCATGTGAAGCGTGTACGAAGGGGCTTCGCTAGTTGATATTCGAGATAAGGGCTGGGGATACAGGACGATAGGATGGCTCTGAAGTATTTTACAGTCCCGTTACTAGGGACCGCTCGTAGTCTGTCGGTCGACGTCGAGCTCGTTGGCTCTTTTAGCATGATCCTACCATGTTACCACGTAATGGGTTGCTGCCTCCCATCCCCCCTTCAGCGGGAGTCCTGCCCTCGCTTTTCACCACCGGACTCCTCCCTCACGCCTCGGCCATCACATGATCCGCGGTAGATTCCACTGCTTCCGAAATAACCTCTCCCTTCCTCTCTGCGCCCTCAATCCATGAGTTTAGCACAATAAAGCTGGTCTTTGTGTGTTGGCGGCCCGCCGAAGCACGAAGACCAGCTTCATTACTAAATTCATCCGCCTTAAGGGGGAGCTTTTTCTTGTCCTTGGACAGGAACAGCCTTCGCCTAGTCCCGCATTGGCACCTTCGTTCATATTTAGTATATAGCAAGGAGATCCGCACTGTCTTTACGCGCACAAGCTCGAACCAGCGCCCGTCGGTTATTTTCTCCTTTCTCGCGTCTTCAATGAGGGAGATTGCCATTCGAAAGCTTCCGACGCTGACCAGCGATGGTTAGTATATCCATACATCGACCGTCCAGAGCCTGACGAGATGTGTTTCGGGCATGACGCCCACCAAGTGCCCGCTTCTACCACGCAGGTGTCCATCTATCCCTATACCAAATTCATCGCAGGTCTGCAGATCGCACGCCGGCTCGGGAAAGCAATTCTGTCGGACAGCTGGAGAATGAAGATCCAAAAAGTACCTGAATACAAACCTATATCAGATCGCGCTCCGGGACAGAGTCCAGACACAAACACAAAGTGCTTGACGCTCACCGTTTTTCTACTCGACCACCTCTTCTGCCAAAGGAAATTTAGCCATCGTCAAAGCACCATGGTGGTCAATTGGCCCAAACCACCCCGCCAAGGGTGTTCAGCAGGGTGCTCCTGGGGTGACAACTCCAAGACGCGCTCCAAATAAGGATGTAGAAATGAGCGAGGATATTTCCAGGGAGGTACGAGCACTGGAAACGAATCGGGAGAGCACGGGCACCAGTTACCCACAAAACACCTTGATCCCACGGACTCCACCGTCGCTGCGGAGCACGACACCATAATCGCTGAAGCACGGAGGGCGATATAGAAACCAATGCCTATTTGGAGGTGAGCGGAAATCAGGAGTGGAGATGAAAAGGAGGTGGAGAGTAGCAAGGGGAAGACTCCCGATGGACAGAAGACGAAAGGACAGCTTTTGAAAAGTCTACAGTCCCGTTACAAGGAGTCCGTCGGCAGACATAGTTGAGCTCGTTAGCTCTTTAAGCATGGTCCTGCCATGTTACCGTGTTGCTGGCTTTCATCGTGCCTCGTGAGTGAGTCCGATATTCTGGAGACGAGCTCTCCGCCACATTTCTCACGCCCTTCATCATCAGGCTTCCTAAGTTCTGCGGCTGGATCCGTTTCATGCGCTCACCGCAGGGTAAGCTCGACGCAACAAGGACGTGTACAGCAAGAGCTTCTCATCACTCGTACCCCGTTTGTATCGCCCATGTCGCTCGTCCACCGTATTTGAGTGTACGTACCCATCGTCACTCCACTGCCTGCTTGCGACTGACGCTGGACGACTGCAACGGTGCAATCATCATGAATCACGATGCTGTCATACCCGTCAGGGCCAGCCCATGCATCCTTGAACCTTCTCCGTTTCCTCCACACTCTCTCGATGGCACTGAATATGGCAAGGCTAGGACGACAGGGATGCATCCGCCACCATACTCACTCCCCTAGCAGGGTCACCTCACGGCCACCTCTTATAACTGAGAGTTTAATTGGAATGGTTATAGTAGAGGTTACCAGCTAGTCTCCTAATGCAGTAATATTATTCCATCGGATTTTGCCAAACAAAGAGCATATGCTGGCAGGTACTCCAAGTTCTCCACATCTCGAACCATCATGGGACCACCGTTCTACGCCTACCTCAAACTCGTAAGTCGCCGTCGATCTTGACCCCCCCCCCCCACTAATCCCAGTTGTGAAACAGGATACAAGTTGGTTCCCTTATCTCATCACCTTTGTCGATCGCGAAACAGCCGATGAGTGGTGGAGAATGATATCCACTCCTCCTAGTCCTTACGCCGCAAGTGTAGACCGGATCTCCCCTCATTTTTACTTCCAGGACGACTCACACAACTACGACATTGCTTATTTCTTGACCAATACCGCATTCCCCGACGCCCAACGATTCCGCAAAAAGATATTCGTTTCGTCGCTTAACGACACCAATAAAACATTTCCAGTCACTGTTCCTCTGACCACGATTACAGACCACATCAGTGGTGGATGGCGAGTTTCTTGACTCACGAGCGCCCCCGAGACTGACACGATGCCTTCCCGATAGGTACTTCATACGGTCGAAAGCTGATCCCTGGAGCCACTGGTATCTCCGTGCGAATGGTGCATGCTTGGTTTGTGGAGACGCGAGCTGTGACGCCATCCATGTGTCGAGCGAGCATCGCACCAAATTCTGCATACAGGTTCGCAACCAGGCCAACGACGTCCAAGACTTTGTTATGATCGAAAGGGATGATATATCGATCATGACCACAAAGGGTTACACTGTCCGTACCAATGATGTAGGGGATCTGGTGGCGACAAAAGATTATGAAGGCAAAATGGACTTGCGTTTCGGTGACCTCAAGAAGAGGTTCATTACCCGTGGAGAGAAACAAGTCAATGGTGAGATCTGGGAGTATGTTGAAGCAGTAGGGAGCGGTCTAGGCGAGGCTTGGGAGCTTGTCGATTGAGTAGCGGGCAGTATGATTTACCTTGCTTACATTAACGCGTAGAGTACGACACGCGACTTGTCAACCTTTTCCGACGGCTCTCCCTTGAAATTATTTTATAGTCAGTTCGAGTCCAGACAGTAGTAGGGTCAAGTACGTCATTCATTTGTATCATCCAAACTTGACATTGAATACTTGCAACATATTGAAGTCTCGGAGAAGGCTTCCTATGGCTCCTTTGTTCAGTAGTGCGAATCACCAGGCGAGCGCGTATACCTCAAACGTACATGTTGTACTAACTTGCACGAGGTACTACGTCAGGCTCAGATAGGGTGAATTTCCATTGGTGGCCTGGCAAGATAGCTGGTGGCGCTCATATAACCGGTTCGTGTGTACCGGACGGATCCTTATCAGTTGCCGCCAGCACCTTCAAAGCTCCCATGGGATCATTCTATGCTTATCTCAAAGATGTTAGTGGATGTTGGCCCGCCAGTTTAGAGTAACGATTGACATGTGGCTTCGCGATAAAACAGGCCCAAAATCACGAGGAACACTGCAGAAACCTCATCACGTTCGCCAACCGCGAGATAGCCGATGAGTGGTGGCGAATGATATCCACACCTCCTAGCCCTTACGCCGGAATCGTTAAGCGAATCACTCCCCAGTTTTACTTCCAGAACGACACGAATTACAATGACGTCTCCAAGTTCTTCTACAACGCCAGACTACCCGATGCCAGCCAATTTCGGGAAAAGATGTCTATCACGGTACTCTACAACGATCATGGAAGAATTCCTACTACAATTCGTCCCAGCAAACTTACAGATCACATCAGTGGTGGATGGTGAGCCTCGTGACATGTCGATGTACGTGACGTTCAAAGGAATCGCCTTTCCGATAGGTACTTCATACGTTCCAAGGCTGATCCATGGAGTCACTGGTACCTACGTATCCAGAGCGAATGTCTGGTTTGTGGCGATCCTGGCTGTGAAGCTATCCACGTGTCGAGCGAGTATCGCACCAAGTTTTGTGTGCAAGTTCGTAACCCGATCGACAGCCCTCCGATCCCGAGGGACTTTGTCATGATCGGAAGGGACGAGATCACGATCGCGGGCCCAAAGGGCTACATCCTTCATGCCAGCGAGGAGGATTTGAAGGCGACGAAAGATTATGAAGGCGAAACGGACCTTCTTTTTGGCGATCTCAAGAATAGATTTATTACCCATGCAAAGAAACAGGTTAATGGCGAGATCTGGGAGTACGTCGAATCAGTAGAGAGGGGCCAAGGCGAGGCTTGGGAGCTGATCGATTGAAGACTCTGGCTTTTCTCGCAGAATGCACGATAGCTGTTTTACCACGTGTTGATAACACGTAGAACGAACGTCGAGATTGATAGCCCAAACAGTGAACTTATAACTTGAAGTAAGATTAGGAGAACCTTGTCACTGATCAACTGATCAACTGATCAACGTAGTCTGACTCATCAACGATTTCCAGTCCAACATGGGACTATTCTATGCCTACCTCAAAGACGTCAGTAATCCCCGACTTCCTAGTTAGAATACTTAATAAGGGCAGAAATAGCCCTCCAGTGACCGGCATTGCAGATACCTCATCACGTTTGTTGATCGCGAAACAGCTGATGAGTGGTGGCGGATGATATCCACTCCCCCTAGCCCCTACGTTGAAAATGTTAAACGAAGTTCCCTCCAACTCTACTCCCAGAACAACATGGGGGCCAACGATGTGGCCAATTTCTTCTCCAACAAGAGTTTGCCTGACGCCGGACAATTCTTCGACAAGATGTTCTTCACGCTCCTCTACAACAGTAATGGAAGAATCCCAACCCCCATCCGTGCAACCGAATTTGCAGACCATATCAGTGGAAGATGGTGAATTTCATGTCGACGATCCGTTCAACGTCGAATGACGTTACCAATTACATTTCCCACAGGTACTTCATCCGTTCCAAAGCTGACCCTTGGAGTCACTGGTACTTGCGCACCAAAGGTGGATGTCTGGTCTGCGGCGATGCCGACTGTAGCGCCATCCATGTGTCAAGCGAGCACAGAACCAAGTTCTGCGTACGGGTTCGCAACCTGATCGATGACTCCCAGGCCCAAAAGGACTTCGTAATGATTGGAAGGGACGGAGTATCGATAACAGCCCCGAAGGGCTACATCCTTCACGTCAGTAATGCGGAGGATCTGAAGGCAGCAAAAGATTATCAAGGCGAAGTTGACCTACTTTTCGATGATCTCAAGAACAGATTCATCACCCGCGCGGAGAAACAGATTAATGGGGAGATCTGGGAGTACGTCGAACAAGTGGAGAGGGGTTTGGGTGAGGCTTGGGAGTTGATCAATTGAGGACACCGGTTGGTCACAGGATTTACGATATTGGGTTCCAACATTGCTCGTAGGTTGCAACCCACAGATGGGCCGTCTGCTGCTATTTTGTTACACGTGTGGCGACAAGTTCACTGCCCATAATGAGTCCCGTTCTACTCTCTCATATCAAGTTTCAGCAGGCGTCTGCTTTTTGGGAAGTGACACTTTCCATTGGGGGAAGCGAAATTAGATCCTGGCGATAGTAAGAACCTTATCTGCAATCCTCTTCGTTGGCTCATCCGCCATGGGACTATTCTACGCCTACCTCAAAAATGTCAGTCACTGCTGGCTTGTTAGGACGTCCCATTGACATAGAACCCTGCCATGGAACAGGAGGCGAGCAGTAGCGATCACCATAGCTATATTATTGCCTTCGTCAACCGTGAGGCAGCTGATGAGTGGTGGCGGACGATATCCACTCCTCCTAGCCCTTACGCAGCGACCGTCGACAGGCTTTCTCCCCAGTTCTATATCCAGAGCACGACGGAGAGAAATGTCATCAATTTCGCCTCTCGCAAAGAGTTGTCTGATGCCAAGCAACTCTGCCGAAAAATGCACACAATGTTACTCAAGAACGTAGACGGTAAAATTCCGATGATCATTCCGCCAACCACCGTCACCGATCACATCAGTGGTAAATGGTGCGTTTCGTGTCATGTCAATCTGTTCCGTGTCGATCAGATTTCTCTTCCTACAGGTACTTTGTACGATCTACAGCTGACCCCTGGAGTCACTGGTACCTGCGTATCAAGGGTGAATGTCTGGAATGTGGAGGCGCAGCTTGTAACTCCGTCCATGTGTCTGGAGAGCATCGCACCAAGTTTTGTGTACGGATTCGTAACCCGGCCAACGATACCCAGGCCCCAAGGGACCTTGTTATGATTGGGAGAGACGAGGTTTCGATCGCCGGCCCAAAGGGCTACGCGCTTCACATCAGCGACGAGGAGGATCTGAAAGCGACCGAAGGATATCAAGGCGAAACAGACCTCCTTTTTGGCGATCTTAAGGATAGATTCATTACCCGTGGGGAGAAGCATGCTAACGGCGAAATCTGGGAATATGTCGAATCGGTAGAGAAGGGTTTAGGTGAAGCTTGGGAGTTAGTGGACTGAGGCGCCGCTGGAGACCAGAAATACTGCTAGTGTTGAAGTACGATGGAGAACGTCGACACTTACTGGTCAAGAGCGTGTACGGTCAGAGATGCTATATCATGGGCGTGGTCCACTGGTCAGCGGCGAAAGCTGCTCCACACGTGCCTGTCTTTGTCGGTATCTTCCGCCTACGCATGCTAGGCAACTACTACCGTATCTTGACACGCTCAGACTTCACGTTCGAAGGGATGGCCAGTGTTGGCACTCTGGTCCCCTGCGCGACTTGAAAGAATTTCTTTTGACCATTACGAAAGCCTTGACCGGCCCATACTACTGCTGCTTCCAATCAGATAGGTCTTGGTCAACCAGAGTGTCAAGCGTCTGCTCCAAGCCTGTGTCCCGAAGCCTTAACGAGGACCAGTCTAATACACGGCAAATCATCACCGTTAAGTCGTACCCAATCAGAACGGACATTTGAGCAGTTTATTAGAATACCATCCATCCTACAAGCCATCGGTCAAAATGAGTCAGTAAGTTGGATAGTATCTTTCTAGGTCTTGCGCACTCATCCATGAACTGAGCGCAGTCGGCGCACCGATACCCTCAAAATATCATAAGTCTAGGCAACCAAAATGTGGTTATGGCAATGACCATCCTGCGGACGTCTCACCGCGATTGTCCCCGTGCTTCCATTCACAGGCAATACATTCGTTATCCGCGGCTCCTGGGGACGCGATCACCGCACCGTTCGCAAGATTCCTGCTGACTCGACCTATAATACCGTGAAATGCATTAGTTATACAGCAGCACGTAATATATTCATACAGGAACGGATGGACGACGCTCCCACTGAGCACAATCTTGGTCAGGGTTGGGGGATGATCATGAACTACGAGCCTTCTACCAATGAAAAAGGGTGCGGCCTTCGATGAATTGGCAGCAAAAAAACTCAATAATTTTGAGACCATCTTCCATTTTACCTGGCAACAGACATGACCCGGAAATTTCAATGTCCATCCTACGACTCGGGGACGGGTTCCCTTGAAGTTTCACAATCAATTGATCATCCAAAATATCTCTTGCGCCCACGTAAAAACGCTGAAGTACGTATCAGCATGTAAGGCGTTAACTCGCCATAATGAAGAACCGATTCCGACCTATTCATTTGTGGCAAGTTGCTGTCTTTACAGCACACGACGTGTCTTACAGCCATTTACTCTTGGTCTCGGGATTTACTCATGGGGATAGTTTGAAGAACCTGGCCAGATTTCATACGCTTGTCAAACAAATTTATATTAGATGGCAAAACAAACACTCACCAAAGTTCTAACCCCGTTAGTGACAATGAGATGAGCTTCGGACTCTTCCACCGGACGATAAGGGAGGCCGTTTCCTTTTCTTGGTCTTTAAATTCCACCGATACCATTAATAAAGTGATTTTCAACGCTCTGATATGTATTCCCTGCGCATCTCCGCTTGATGTCCGTCGTAGTCGCGGGCATGGGTTCTAGTGGCGTTCACTGATGACGACTTCGCCCAACATGTGCGTATCAGAATAGCGACGAACAGGCCACATTCTAGAAGACAAGATAGGGCGCTTTAGAGCGGTGGCCGTCACGTCACATTAATTAAATGAGTGCCTGTGTAAGACCACAGCGCGGTAAATGTGGAATAGCAATGGGCACAAAGCGGATGCTGGGATTCGTAATAGAGTTTGATTCCACAGCATGGTTATCCTCGAGGAAAGCCGTACGTCTGTTTCAAGTGGCAAGCGGAAAACACGTTGATAATGATCTCTTACCGAGGACCCCGGGGATGATCATGACGCTTGACCCTTGTCAGCTGCCTTTGGATGGCTCATGCTGTAGCCACTCTGAATGATGTGGGCGAGACAGGAACCCGAATTAGCATAAAAAGGAACTAAAACTGATACAAAACTAAGCCAAACGATGCAGTGGACTTGGACTCAGTGCACAAGTATCGGAGTCGAGCGTTCGGTGATGAATTCCAAGGTGTCAAGGAATAAACATGTGTCCGGGCACAAAGAAACACATGACAGTTTCACATAACCGGATGTATAAACGCCATTGTCAGCCGAGCACAGCTCGCGGTTTCACTCCAACTTCATCTTGACCCTTCCACAGCAACTCGTTCATTAATATGGCCACTGCAAAGGCAAAAGTCCTTGCCAAGCATGATAATGATGTCGTCATCCTTGCTGCAGTTCGGACTGCGATGACCAAGGTGCGGCTTCACCACAGCAGCCATGCATCCTTTTCACATTACTGTTTTTTTGTAGAGCAAGAAGGGCGGCTTTAAGGACACGCGGCCGGAGGAACTCTTGTCCGGCGTTTTACGCGCAGCATACACCAGAGCACGTGTAAACCCAACCCTCATCGAGGACATTGCAGTGGGTAACGTCCTTCCGCCCGGCGGAGGTGCCAGCGGCGCCCGAATGGCTGCCCTACACTCTGGCATTCCTAATACTACCTCAGTCAACACTGTCAACCGCCAATGCTCCTCGGGTCTGTCCGCTGTGAATCAGATTGCCAATCAAATCTTGGCTGGCCAGATTGATATTGGGATCGGTAAGCCTTGCAGCATGTTCAATCTCTGCCATTTAATTGTTGATTCGATTCTCAGGGGCCGGCGTTGAGTCTATGACGTTCGGATGGGGCGGTGGATCGCTTCCTGATGGTTGGTCTCCTTCCGTGCTCGCCAACCAGGAATCAGAAGATTGTCTCATTCCGATGGGTATCACCTCCGAGAACGTTGCGGCCGATTTTGGAATTTCTCGAGAGACGCAGGACAAGTTCGCCGCCGAGTCGTTCCAGAAGGCTGCCGCAGCCCAAAAGGCAGGAAAGTTCAAGGATGAGATCGTGCCACTCAAAGTTCAAGTGATTGACCCGAAGACTGAGAAGACCGTTGAAGTGGTTGTGGACGCAGACGACGGTATTCGCAGTGGCGTCACAGCCGAGAGTCTTTCCAAGCTCAAACCTTCCTTCAAGAAGGACGGTTCGACCCACGCTGGTAGGCCGACATCGTGTCGTTTCTCGTCGTTGATTTGATCCAATACTTTAAAGGAAATGCCTCACAAATTTCTGACGGCGCTGCTGCGGTCATTCTCGCTCGCCGTTCGGCTGCTAAACGGCTTGGCCTCCCTATCGTTGGCAAGTATGTTACTGCTGTGACGGTCGGTGTTCCGCCTCGGATCATGGGTGTGGGGCCTGCCTACGCCATTCCCAAGGTTTTGGAAAAGACGGGCCTCTCCAGGGACGACGTGGACTTTTACGAAATCAACGAGGCCTTTGCGTCACAAGCTGTTTACTCTATCAACAAGATCGGGATTCCGTTTAGCAGGGTGAACGTGAATGGTGGCGCCATCGCCATCGGGCATCCACTTGGTTGCAGTGCGTTGTTTCTTTCTCACCGCTGTCACCAACGTTCTCATTCGTTCCCCCATAATCAGCTGGAGCCCGGCAAATTGCCACTGGCTTGAACATTGCAAAGCAAAGGAGTGAAAGAATATTTATTACTAGTATGTGCGTAGGTTCTGGCATGGGAATGGCTGCTGTCTTCGTCAGCGAGCATTGAACAATTCCTATTCGCATTCATTCTGTTGCACCACCTTTTGTATCGCTCTGGGCAAGGTTTCAATCCATAGCACTCGTATGTATCTGTTAACCTTATGTAGCATTCTGGATTTCCTACAACAGATATATTTTGGAGTGTCTCTTTCATACGGGCCGCCACGACCTCTCGAGACATCGAAGCGATCTTGGGTGAAAGATATCCGTCTCCCTGAATGTTAGGTTCAAGAATCTCCCGTACGACCACCAGAGAATCCCAAATATCAACCCATCAGGTGAAAACTTTCGATGAGAAAAGGACGCGTCACGATCCGCGTTGAAAAAGGCCCCAAGTTCACACGCACGGACCAAGTTGTTGGCGGCGTATAAAATTCCGAAGCGAGCGACAAACACTCCCTCACAGTCAACCTCGATCTGTAACCGGCGATGGTATCCACAACGTCGACGGCGATCTGTTCGGCTACGGACAAGTATCGAGAAGAGAGACCGCAGGAACTGGGCGTGCCGTTTGTCTTTACCTTCCAATCGACTGCGCGGCTAATCAGTTGTTGGTACAAATGTCTGGGTGCTCCATTTCTTTTCCAACGTTTTCGTTCGTCGAGAGAGCCGCACTGCGGTGAATTTGTACAAGTGAGTCGATGGCAGAATATGAAGAAGGATGATAGCTGTACTACCGAGGTGGAATCACACTACCATTCCTTCAAGTGGGTCCCCACGGTTGACAATGTTGACATTCCAGGGAAGATTCGGTTGATCTCGGATGCCTCCTGTGCATTGTGATCGGTGTTAAGTCGTTGAACGGCTGAATGAACAAGGCCGGCAATGGTTTGGTCATTACGCATCATCCTGGGGCGCGTAGGCCGCCCCACACATTACTATACAATCGATGGGCGGCTGAACACATTGAATTAGTGGGTCGCTACCTCCTTGATCATCATATTTGTTGCTGAAATGCGTAAGAGTCCAGGGCCGTGGCGCCACTGCGTGTTCGGTACTGCCATGGCTGGGTTACTCCTCAGGGTAATGCCTCTGTGCGTAGCTCCGTGGTACCCGCATGAGAAATGGTGTACGGGTCAAAGTAACTGGAACTTATTCTTCTTTGGTTGGAGCTGCCTTTCGGGGAGTCCCATTGCCGCCAGGCAGTCAGTTCCGGTTTCATTCGCTCCCGGATCGCTTTCCATTCCATCTCATCGCTAAAGCGGGACGGGTCCCGTTTAATTTGCTTCGTAAGACTCTCAAACCTCATTCCGAATGGCTGCAACGACGGCGTTTAGCTTGAAACGCTAGGATTTGTTCTCAAAGGATCCACACCGGAAATGCCCGCCCGATTGAACACGTCTCATTTCATAATGTGACGTCGTGAGGCATGCGTACGAGCCCACGCGTCCACGAAGCCCATCTCCTTTCCACCCGGATACGCGAAATTATCGCCTTCCCAAAGCGATCCGCATACTGTCTGCGCGCATTCTTCGACGTTCCTCAAGTTTTGCAGAGACAATAGGCGCCTACGGAAGTGATTCATTCAGGGCATTACATTAGCTGTTCTGTTATTACCGATGTGACGCCCCAACGAACGATCAGTGCGCAGTCTGCTCTAGTCAGCGTCTTCACGGTTGTGAATATTACTGGGCAAGTTGTTGGTCATTTATCGTTTCACATCCATGACGGAATGGATACGCATCTTCTATCCTCCATTCTCAGTGTATCGCTCTACGGCCGCCGGATTACCTCTATCCTTCTACCCTTCGCTTATGCACATTGACAGGGACCTTCTAGATTTGAAGGGCCCCTCTTGACTTTCGACCTGGCTTGAGAAAGGGTGACGACATGCCCTGCTCCAAGCGCAGATCTCGCGCAAACTCGTTTGGGCAAGGTTGGTCAAGCTTTCAAGTACGACCAGGACTCAGTTTGGTAAATGTGTTCACCAAACCCAGGTACCGTATAATATGTGTCGGCTCGTTAGTAAGACCCTTAAGTTGATGTGACTGCTCCAGGACCACTTCAATGTGCGATGACAGCTTGCACGGCGTCTCAACCCATCAGGGTCTCCACGGACGACAATGTGGGGACGTGGACGTCAGCTTAAATTAGGTGTCACAACTTCGCCCGTGGGCCCCGAAGATAGCGACCACAAACATGGGTCAGCCAACTACGCAATCAAGCCATTTGTGCAACTTATCTAACCTTTCGGGGGATTGCGATGTGACCCTGCCCGCTGCCTCTTTGGTCGATCTCCTTCCTCTTGATCAAGGCATTCCAGAGCAATCCCAGAGGTTCGCAGCTTCTAGATCGTATTCCCAGACCCGACTTATCTGCGCGCGTAACGACGGTAGGCAAGCCGCAAAGTGGAAATGACAGATATTATTCATTGATCTGAGAATCAGTGGGAGATCAATATGAGCCACCCAACCACGCACCTATCTGAACTGGTTCCTGGCGATAAAAAGTCCTGTGGAAGAAACCGTTGTCCGCGCCTTCGCGGTGCGATTCTCGAATCCAGGGGCAGTTCACATTTCTGGCTAATTGATTGACAGAAGAGAACTGAACATCTCCGGGCCTGTCGGTGACCTCGTGCAACGCGGCGCGATAATTCTGAATTGACACCATGTTGTACCGCGGGGGGTTACCTCGCCCCTTTTGCTCGTCTGACATATCCCCATCCACGACGAAATTTTCGACGTTGATTGGAACCTACCTATCTTTTCTGATGGATGTTTCAGATCAGACCTTGGCGCTCCGGTGCTGCTGTGCCCCGTACCCCACACAGAACCCTTTACCAGCAGTCAGCTCGGTACACTGGCAGGGAACAGGTCTCTTCTCACTGGCCCTGGAATCAGTCCGAGTAAGGAGGCTAGGACGGAATGAACCTTGCGCCCACATCGCTCCGCTATCTCATCGAACGCCGGCGCGGGATGCTTTCCCAGCTACGCCCGCAGGCTTTCATTTCGTTGTCACAATGGGCAGGCACGGGGCGTTTTTTTGATTCATCCGAGTCGGCGATGCCCTCCGAGAGATGTGTTCATGCTCGGATGGGGTCTACACGGCCGAAAGGCATGCGACCAACGACTATTCCGGGCGAGCTGGGAAAATGTGCTGCGGCAACAAATCGCCATATCTCCTGGCCTTCACTGCTTTTTGCGGCGAGGCTTGAATTTGAAAATATCCCGAGGAGGTTTCGTGCGTCACGAGTGTTCCAGATCCTCGTGGATCAGATAAGGAGATCGAGAAGCGACTGGCAACGGATATGGGCGAGGGGTATGGCACTGGCCGAGCAACTTATTACGAAGCATCGGATGGTATTCATATTTTGCGAGACTTCGAGTTCCATGCGTCGTTCGGAAACGTTGCACGGTGTGGTGTCGGGTAACTGTGCAATCAGTCGGCGCCTCGGGATGAAGTGGGCTCAACGGAACCCCACCTGTTCGGCATCGTCCAACTGTCCGTCGGAATTATGCCTTACAAAGACAGTTCATGAAAAAGACAGCCGGGCAGTGCTACAGCCGGCACGAGGATTAAATAATTTGATACCGTTCCTCGACAAAAATTTGCATTCGAAAGCCGCGAAAAATAAGCGTATATGACGGACCTGTGCACGTCATGCACCACTCTCCACTTGTCCTGAAAGAAAAAAAAGGAAAACACAACGAGGCGTTTCCTAATCTCGTTCCATATTCGGAGTTTAGGCGGTCAAACTACGCATGTCCATGGAGGATGTCACTACACCTTATGCGATAAGTCCAGCTGACCGATACTCAACGTTAATATGTCTTGCTGTAGCTTCCCTGTGGTTATATGAATGACGTGATACGCGAGGTCTTGAACTTTGCGAAGACCGTCGGCCCGTAGAGAGTGAATGACAAGCTAGCCGAGCAGTTGGAAAACAGCGGTCGCTTGTTCAAGCAGTGAGAGGCAAGTACATAGTAATCGCGTCGGACGTTACGCCCCGTTTCAGCCAGTTCACGTATCGATTACATCGTTGATCGTGATCAAGGGCATCGCGCTACCCGATTAGGTCGGACAAGGGGTGAGGGCATGTCATTGATGTCAAACGTCGTTGCGTGAGACGATGTTGCGATCGAACATGCTGCGGGAAAAGGAGATAAGAATACAAGTGGGCGCACAGCATACGTTTGAATGATGCACGCCTCAGGTGCATGTCCGCTGCACCACAGCTCGTAACAATAGAATTTCAATATGAGCACGAACATACGCGTTTTCACCGAGTAATACCGCTCAGGGGCAGTGGTAACGTGCAACGAAGCATGGTTTGGCTGGCATCATGAATGCGTACTACATTGTATCTCCATGGCGGCGATAGAGGACCTTGGGAAGACACGAGTGTAACAGGGTCGCCAATGAATTGGAGCAGTGTAGGAAGGTGTCGAGAGAATGTGTTATTGAACCTTCGCTAAAATAGCCCGAAAAAGCTTATCCGTGAATCTTAAGCGAATTGGTCCAAGCTGCTCTTCTTCAGAGAAGAGAACGCAATCGATGCGCAGTGCGTGTTCCAATACCAAGAGCTGTAGTGAGCGGTGTACAAATGGCGACATGTGTCCGTATCACTTGCCTGGGATCTTTATGACATTTGCGCTTGCAAGACGGAGATTACGGTAACAAAAAAACAGGAGTTAGCGGTTTGTAACGTTTGTTGTGTCTAACCCTGATAGGCGTTTGCGGAGAAACGGCTTGTCACAGCTGGGTAATAATAAATCAAGAGTGGGCTCGTCATCTGCCGCTGAGCACGCACCATGCACGATGTGGCCCACCGAGTGGTAGGTCAGTGGTCGAAGGGTTTTTTTTGACGCAAGCGAGGAGTCAGAGTGCGCACGTAAGCTGTAAACAAGGTTGTGTTGCCGGTCGAGTTTGTAGATTGCCGGCCGAGTAAGCAGCACCGCGGTAACCCCCCGACGAGGCGATTTCTGAACAGCAGAATCAGCCACACGGATGAATTGGGATCAATCAGGGCAGGTAGCAACAGAAAGAGGCAAGTGAAAGCGTGGTCGACACGTCGGACATTAGGGCAGCGCCTCTGGATGTGCCTTGTGGTTGCTATAATTGCTTATAAACAACTGAATGGGACGGCAACCGCGCCATGGCGCCAGGTCGCATTTGGCAGGAATGTACCAGAGTGGAAAAGGATCAAAGATCCCTCACCTCATGTTGGGCACACCTGCTGATACCTGATGCTCCTGATGTGTCATGTGTACTCAAAGGGTAAAGTCAAAGGGCGAAAGAGAAGTGGGCCACAAGGTGGCAAGGGCAAGTATGGAAGCGAAGAAGGTGGCATGGCAAACATTGACACTACATGTAGCTATCGAATCAAGTAACTTGCAACCGCATGGGTTTCATGATCCGGGAGGTAACGGGGCGCACCGCACCGCCCATCCGGCAGTCGCGGGTGTACGGATATGAAAAGATCGATCGTTTCGAGGATGCCAACGGTGAGTAGGAAAAATTTGTTCATGGAAGAAAAAAAAAAGTATTGTCCAAGTCTCGAGGCTTGTGAGCGACCATGCTGCGCAAGCGATATATTACCACATGCACCGCAAAGCCGTGCTAAATCAGCCCAGCGCTCGACGCGCTAACTTAGACGAGGAGTGTAACAGATGTCAGTGTTCTTCCGGAGATAGACGGACTCATCATCTTACCGAAGATCAATATTCAATCCATACAAAAGCCAAATCCACACCTTACGGAACTGAAATCGTGCCTTTCAGATTGTTCTTCTCCTACCATCCTGTCACATCTGACCACTCACACCCAAGAAAAAAATAACTTGCCCATTTCCAGGGAACTTTCTCCGCAGGGAGCCAATCTCTGGAACTTTCCGTTTGCCGGAAGCTGCCAAGGAAAAGTTTATTATCAGTCGAACCTGAATGTGAGCTCAGATCAAATGTCATTTACCGGCTTTTTCACTCCTGCAAGTCCCGAAAGCGGGTCTTCCTGTCATCCCGGGCTTTTATGAATATTGGAGTGTGACCCACTTCGGGCTCGCTTATATATCGGAGCTGTTGCTCCATCACCCGTCAAATCTCTCCGAGCCCTTTTAAATCTCGCGGGTTCGTGTGCTCCACTCCGCCACCTGTATCTCTCGTCTGGCTAATTTCTGTCTCCACATGGATCCGGACAGACACCTGCCCATTCCTGGGCATAAGCACCCGCCCGCCATGGTGTCTCCATCCGCGCCTGACCCACAGCCGCGTCCCATCGCGCCACCCGCAACTCCCCTCCAGCCTTCTCTCCCGTCCATACGACAGCTCCATCCCTATCTCCCTCCCTCAGGTTCCACATCTGCCCATCTGCCCCCTCAGGACTCACCGCCGTATGGCTATGCGCCGCCCAGCGGTTACGCAGGCCCTTCAGGATCGACAGATTTTCATCCTGGCCAGCCAATGCAACCTCGAGGCACCGTACATCCTCGGAGTGAGGGCCTTGATTCAGAGCAAGAGGGTGAAGCGGAACAACCTGGGCCCGCCAAAAAGAAGCGGCGGCGTCAAGCTCTGAGTTGTAATGGTACGTCTTTTAGACGTCATACGTTTTTCATATTTTGCTGACACAGCTCGTTGATCTGCGCCTCTTTGTTGTCACGTACGCCACTCGAACCTACGCGTGTGGGTCCACAGAGTGCAAAAGGCGCAAAATTAAGTGCGACAGGTTCGGTCTTTCTTATTCCAGTTAGTCTTGCAGATGCTCAACCAAAGTTTTCCAGGGCACAACCTTGTGGGCCTTGCACACGGCGCGGCGAACAGTCAAAATGCCAGTGGCGCACCCTGGAGCCTGTGTAGGTTCAGCTTTGCAATTCGGTACACCGCCAGCACCCGTATTTATATTCATGTTCCAGGGACAAATACGTTACTCGCGCCGAGTACGACGAGCTGAAGGCCCGAAGCAGGGCAGAATACGATCAGCTCAAAGCTAGGGTTGATCAGCTGGAGGCAATTGTCTTTGCCTCTACCTCATCCGCCCCCATCAACGTGCCTTTGTATTCAATGCCATCCGATATGCCAGGCCCACCACCGCCTGAAGGGATGTCGTATCCCACTGGTCACGCCTCATCAAGTGGACCAGTGCTCTACTCTTCCCCATCATCTGGGTATCCAGCCGATCCTGCGCCCAAGCCACCGCAGTACTCATCCAGCTCCCCGCGTCTCGCCGCGCTCACGAGCTTACCCCCGCCCACCTCACCACTCCCGCCGCCTCCCCCAGGCGGCGGCGGCAGCAGCAGCAGCGGACCAGGCCACGCCCGCCGGACGTCCACGTCCGACTCCAAATCGCCCACCACCGTACGCCAATCGCCGCTCTCCCTCGCCTCCATCACCTCCCCGTTCAACACCGAGCAGCCAAAAAACTACCACGCGCAGACGCCCCACACGCCGGGCGGGCGTCTGCGCCCAGTGCCCCCGCATCTGCCTCTTCGTCGAGACGGCCCGGCAACGTTGCACTGCGGCACCCCGCCGCGGAGCACCCGCACGCGGCGACGGGCGTGCCGGACATGCCCATCGAAGGCATGGGGCTTCATTTACCCGGACCATCGCCTCGCGGGCGGTATGGTGAACCGGGCGTAGGTCCTCCCGGACTCGGTTCTGGCCGAGACACGAGCGGCAGGGACACAAGGCACGGTCCTTCTGGAGAGCGTTAACGGGGACCAAGAAATAACTTGTCCCGACCAGGGGGAAATGACGTGCATAGAATGTATTGGAACCGATTCCCGGTGACACGACGTGCGCGCGCGTTTTTTTTACGAGGCATCCTTTAAAGAGTACTCTTGTTGCTCATTCATTTGCACCACGGACATGAATTTTCCTAGCTTGTAACTTCATACCCACTCAACCATCGCTCCTCTCCGTTCATGAACGCCAACTAGTACTGTTTTTGTGGACTCATTTACGACATTTAGCATCAGCAGAGATCATACTGTTCGCAACGATTATCCACGAGTTATGCCCTTACTGTGTAGTAGATAGGTTACCAGTGTCCCGACGTCTCCTAGCATAGAGAAAATTAATCACTCCCAAACCAACTTGCCCCGGTCGTCCACTGTGGCATGCATCCCACCGCTCGGTTGCCTCCCGCCACCCTGTCGAGATTGCTCGATAATTCGGAGTCGCTCCAGCTCGCGCTTGTGCTTTGCGAGTCCTTCCAATCGCACCGCCTCGGCATCTGTCCTGACAGCCTTGGCAAGCTCCCTCTTGCGTGCGTTTTGGCGCTGCTTCTTGGTCATGGTCTCCGGTGCCACCGCAGCCTGTGACGCTGTCGCAGTCACCGGCGTCTGTGTGGATCCTAGTGCGTGTGTGAGAACGTGAGGAAGATAACGAGAGAGTAGACGTACGGGTCCTGTTGCGACTCTTGACGATACCCCACTCTCCTTCGTCTTCTTCGTCCGCGTCGTGGACGAGCACGCTGTCTTCGACAACGTCACCGTAGTCCTCCCACGAGAAGCCCGGAACTGGTGCCTCGTCTGCCCGAGGCTGAACGCGCATAACGCGTGCCAGGGTGGGGAAATTCGGCTGCTCCAGCATGCTAATAGATTCCGGCGAAAATTTTTATTCAGAATCAGCCCATATGATGAGAAAAAAAGCACACGCAGGGCGCAAGGAGAGCATTGAAGGAAATTGGAATTGAAATATTCCGAGAAGCGACAGCAAACTGCCGACCCGAGAAAAAAAAAGAGCAGGATCACGGTGAGAGAGACACGTACTCATCGACGCCTGTCACCTCCGGCCTCGGAACGAGTTTCTCGGCGAGTGTCTGGTTCTCCAAATCACCACGTGTCCCGCGTATGTCGCTTGCGGCGCACTCCACCCGCTCCGCAACCGGCGAACTGCTCTCTGTAGACGCCAGATCGCTGCTCGTCACCTCCATGCTTGCCTGTCCACCAGGCTTGTTGGCACGCCGGCGATCGACGTGCGTCCACGAGCCATCCGTGTCGAACGAATGCGATCGAAGCGTCTGGCGCGGCGCCGCCCGATTGGGAGGCTGAGACGGTACACCGGCTACTCCGTGCGCCCGAGTCGAGCCAGACGCGGACGGTGAGAGCGACACCGAGGCGTCAGCGTCGGTGCTATCCCCGGCCGCGGCACGCCCAGCCTCCCTGCTCGTCTCCTCGTCCTTGTCCCCAGCCTTCTTCTTCTTCTTCTTGGCTTTCGCGCTGGTAGACAGAGGGGCCTCTCGCGCGCCGTCCGTCTTGGCTGCCTTGCGCGTCTCGGACCTCTCCCCGTCCTCGTCCCCGGCCTGCTTGCTCTTTCTCTTTTTGTCCTTGGACTGGGAGAGCCCTGGGGGAGCGTCCCGAGCGGCGTCCGCGTGTGCCGCCTCTGCGTCGTCCTCCGCCTTCTGCGCGCCGCTCAGATCAGAGACCCCAAGCAGCGCCTCCGCGTCTCCGTCCGTCCGCGTCCCATCCTGCGTGCGCTGCGCCGCCGCCTTGGTGCTGGGCGCGCCCGCGTCCACCCTGGCGTCCTCCCCGGTCTGCTTCCCCTTCTTCTTCTTCTTGGCCTGTGCGCTGGGAGGCTGCGGAGAGGTGTCTCGCGTGGCGTCCACCCGCGTCACGGCGCCCTCGAAGCCGCCCGGAAGGTCGGGCCCACCTGCGTCGTCGCCCCGCCCGTGGCCCTCACCCACCTCGATCTTGCCCTTGCGCCTCTGCCGCGCCTTTCGCCCTTCACCCTTGTCCTCGGTCTTGGTATCGTGTTCGCCACGGGTATCCTTGTTCGCGCCAAGCTGGGTATACGCATACACGCCCAGGCCAGCGACGACCAGGCTTGCTACGGCTGCTGAGACTGTCGCCACGTCCACGTCGGTCATCGTCGTGTCCAAGGCGTACGTGTCACGGAAGAGAATGCCGTTTGTTCCGAATTGTGTAAACACATGCATACAACGCGTCATAAATTACCCTTTTTGCATATACACGGAATATATCACATCTCCCAATTAAAAAAGAATAAAGAGAGAATAAAAAAAAGAAGAAATAAAAAGAGCGCAGGGAATCTGTGTAGGACAACACGAAAAAGAAAAAAAGAGTGCGTTTTACTGTAAAAGCAAAAAAAAAAAAGAAAAAAAAGAGAGAGGATGTTGTCATAGATACAATATTGGGCGTCAAGAATCGGAATGCATCGAAAACCGCAGGTGATCTGACAGGAGCTCTGCAGACCCTCCAATGTGCAGCGTCCCGCCCGCGCGATCGCTTCGATCCAACAGCTCGTTCCAGATATCCACCTTTTCCCGCTCGCTCAGCGGCGGCCGACGCGGCGCCCCGAGCGCGCGGTACGTGAACGTCGTGGGGGCATCCTGGTCGCGCGACGTCCGTGGCTCGGGCGAGGCCCGCGCGGTCGTGTCGCTCTGTTCGCTCAGCGTGCGGTCCAACTGGCGTGCGCCCAGGTCTGCCCGTTTGATCAAGTGTGAATGCGAGGGCGAGCCCGTCGAGCTCCTGCCGCGTTTCGAGAGCCTGGCTGGCGGTGGTGGCGGGGACAAGGACACGAGTCCGTCCGCCGTCTGAGACTGTCGACCACCGAGAAGTCCGCCGAAGCGTGAGGTGCGCGCAGAGGCAGGTCGCGAGCATGCAGGTGAGGGGCTACCAGAGGTCGTCTGACGGCGTGGTGGTAGCAGCGTCGCACATTCATATTCATCTTCCATCTTGCACAGTGCGGCGGGGACAGAGGCCGACCGTCGTGGAGATCGGGGCACACATGGTTTCTTACTCGCAACGTGATCTTCCCCCAGACGTAGCTGTTCAATGGGTGCGATGATGTGCCGATCAAGCGAGATCTCTTTTGTGTCGCCGTACGAGGATACGGAGGAACGTGTCGAATGTGCCTTGTGGAAGAAGTGTATCGAGGCAACGTCGGACGAGGTGGACGAGGACGAGGTAATCGCCACGCTCGCAATGTTCTGTAGTGGTGAGCGAGTGTGGGGAGACGACGAGGACGGGGGCGGTGGCGTCGATACCGGCTCGATGCTATGCTCGTTCGCCTTGTCTAAAAGCTCCTTTGGAATGGCGGGCACGGGCGGGACGGCCTTTTCAGTCAGAAATCGGTCCCGTAGACCCCCTGTGCTGATCCGGCGCATCAATCGCCAGAGTTTTCCACCTTCGGGTCCACCGCTTGGTCGCGATGGGCGCTCGATCGGACTCGACCATGCACCCTCGCTCGCATTCCGCACGCCGTCCATGGACTGTCCTGTCGACCGCGTGCCCGACCTGTCGTTCCCCCATAGCTCCTGCAAGCTCGGGCGGCCCTTGGAGTGGCCCCGATCATGCACAGGCGATTCTTCCGATGCGGCCCCTCCCTTGATCTTTCGCCACCTGGTCGAGACCTTGCGCGTGAGACTGCGGTTGCTCGGGTCGGAAGCGGATGGGTGATGCAAAGGCACCCGTGATGTGCTCCTGGCAGGCTGATCCGCTCCGGGCTTGCCTGACCGATCGTCTGAGCTGGGCTCTGTTGACGATCTAAATGCGGTGTGATAAGGCGTGGGCGAGTGCAGCGAGTGTTCTCTGTCATACCCGCTGCACTGGGAGGTTCTGGGGCTCATGAGTTCGTCGATCGACAGTTTGGGAGGGTTGCATCTGTCGTCGCGGAAGAGTTCCTGTTGCTTATAGGCCTCGACGACAGCACCGGCTGGTGTGAGAGATGCATCGGTAAGGCGGGAAGTGGCACCGTTTGGTAATGGGCCTAGTTGATCTAGGTCGGATCGTGAAGGACTGCTCATGCCGCGCTGTCGGGCCTTGGACAGCTTAGCAGAGCCGCTTGGACGACGTCTCAGGACGTTGCGTGTTTTGGGTACGTACTGGGAGTCTTGACTCATTTTGGGAGCACCTGGAGATGTGGCGATGGCCTCACTGGCATATCGACGATGGACATCCAAGTCTGGACTAGGCATGGCAGTGGCACGGCTAGCGGAGATGTCTAGATTGGGAGGACGTGGCTTGCGTTGGGTCATGGGCCATTTGCCGGGGGGTTCTGATTCAGGATGAGTGACGGACGAGGTGAAGGAGAGACGGGAAGGTGAGGCAAGGGCGGGTCTAGAGAGGAAGCTTTTAATGCTCGCGGCAAGTCTTGAGTTGGAGCGGGTGTGGTCAGCGGTGTTAATGGGGTGTGGGGCGGTGGATGGGCGTTGCGAGGGGAGTTTTAGAGGGAGTCGAGGAGAGTCGGTGGTGGAGTAAGACGATGATCTGGGTGTCAGTAAACCGTACTCTGAGCGATACTCTGCGCCTGGCGGAGTGGTGGGCGTGGTGGTCGTCTGCTCGTCCATGGCGTAGCGCTGGAAGAGCCTGCCCTTGATGGAGGCGCGGTCGTCAGAGAAGCGGTGCGACATGCGACTGGAGCAGACTTTTGTGAGCGCGCAGGAGCAACTGAACTGGCCTGAAACCCACCGAAAACATATAAAACGAAGGTGAAAAGGAGTGTGGAGACTGACGCATACGATGGACGAGTTCAAGTGGGGGTTACATAAATATTTCGGTTCCCATCCACACAGGTCTCCTGATGAACTCGGCGTATTTCAGCCCAGCTCGTCCAGCGTTTCCCTCCCAGCCATGTCTGTCCCAGTCGACGTCTCGCCCAGTCACCCCCTCCATGCGCAGCCGACTATTGGCCTTATCGGTATGGGTGCCATGGGCACCATGTACGCAAACCAGCTCGCCCAGGCCGGTTGGAGAAAGTACGCCCCGTCATCCCTGTCATTTCCTCTCCCGACATCCCCCGTTTGACCAGAATCTGCGTCTGTGATCTTCCTGAAAAGTTTGACGCGCTGAAACGCACCTATCAAGGTCCTCCCACACTTCTCTCCGTCCCACCCTCTCACATCTCCTTCAGATGTGCCCGGAATCACCGTGCACAGAGACGGCCACGCCGTCTCTCGCATATCGGACTTTATCATGTACTCCGTGGAAGCCGAGTACATTGATCGCGTAGTACAACAGTATGGCCCCTGTACGTGTCTCCCATCCCCCCGCTCCCCCTCGCTTACCGCCCGTGTATATAGCGACAAAGGTCGGTGCCATCGTCTCCGGTCAGACTTCCGTCAAGGCCCCAGAAAAGGCCGCATTTGAGAAATATCTTCCCGAGGACGTTCACATCGTATCCATTCACTCTCTCCACGGCCCTACCGTGTCCCCCATAGGACAGCCCTTTGTGTGTATCTCCCGTGCCTAGATCCTTCCCACGTTTCACGTCTGTTCCTAGGTGATCATCAAACACCGCGCACCGGACGACAGCGTCAAGATCGTCGAGAACATCTTTGAATGCTTCAAGTCCCGCTACGTCTACCTCAGCTACGAAGACCACGACCTCGTTACCGCCAACGTGCAAGCAGTCACACATGCTGCCTTCCTCACGTACCGCTCTTCCTTTCCTTCCCGACCCACACATGTTCATCCCTCTCACGACAGCATGGGCACGGCATGGGCTGCCCAGCGTTCCTACCCTTGGGAACAAGGCCAATACGTCGGCGGCATCGAAACGGTCAAGGTCAACATCATGCTCCGCATCTACGCCAACAAATGGCACGTCTACGCCGGCCTCGCCCTCCTCAACCCCTCGGCCAGAATCCAAATCGATACCTACGCCTCCAGCGCCTCAGACCTCTTCAAGCTCATGATCGCAGGCGACTATGCCACCCTCCGCAAGCGCGTCTTTGCCTCGCGCGAAAAAGTGTTTGGCGTCGACGAACACCAGGAGGGCGGATCGACCACCATATTCCTCACAGAGGACGTCCTCGACCAGTTCACCATCGGCGGCAGCCCGCGGCGTGGCAAGTCCGCCAACGGGACCGGCAATAACTCTCACCTCGCCCTCTTGGCAATGGTCGACTGCTGGGCCCGTCTCTCCATCCAACCCTTTGATCACCTCGCGCTCGCAGCCACGCCCGTGTTCCGCATGTGGATCGGCGTTGCAGAGTATTTATTCCGATCGGTATCACGTCTGGGCGCAGCTGTCCATGCCGCCGTGTACGACGTCACACACCGATCGGATGATCTGGAATTCGTCGTGGCCGCTCGGGGATGGAGCCAGTGTGTCGCGTTTGGCAACTTTGAGCTGTACAAGGAGCGGTTTATGCAGACGGCGTCATTTTTCGAGTCGCGGTTTGAGGGAGCGAATAAGATTGGTGGTGCGATGATCAAGGCGATCGTGGAGAGCAACGCTAAGCAGAATTAGTTGTAGCACAGCCACACATATGCTTTTTTCCTCATGACCCATCCGTTTGAGAACGCGACTGGTCTGCTCGTCGTCCTCCCCGACGGGATCGACGTCGAAGAGGAAGCCCAGTTCTACGACCAACTCTGCGACGTCCGTCCGTTCCATCATATCAGACCCACGCCTAATCTCGACGTTTGCAGGTCCCCGACGGCGCATCCCTGGCCTCGGTTGGCACGGCTCGCCCGCCCTCGGTATTTTCGCACGATATATGGCTCGGGGACCACTCGGGCGAGAGCAGTGCGTTCGCGCGGGACGTCCACATCAGCGGGTGGACCAACGTCGGCGACTCGCTCGGCGGCGCCTACGTCGGTGCGTCCTCCCATCCATAGCTGCATCGGCTTCTCACCGTGTCCCAGTCTACGACTGCGTCATCCGCACCAAAGAGGTCCGTCAGTTCCACGCGGCAGTGCTAACCTTCTCACCCTCGACAGGGCACGGCGATGCACGCGCACAAACGGTACAGCGCCTTTGTCCAGCTCTACCACGCCCTCCGGCGGAGCCTGCCCGTACGTGCGTGCCCTTTTGGCCGTGGTCGCATGCTCAACGCGTCGTCGTAGCGTCACCTGCAGCACTTTGTCCCCGCGCTCCCGCCCAAGTCGCCCTTTGCGCGCTACCGCCCCGCATTTCTGGACCACAGACGGCGTCAGCTGCAATACTGGCTCTCTGCCGTGCTCTTGCACCCCGAGATCGGCGCCTCGCAGGCGGTGCGGGCGTGGGTCATGGAGTAATGCGGATATCCTCCCTTTTTTATTCAATTTTTATGGTCTCGTATGTGTATATCATAGAGCAGTGGTGTGGACAGCGGCCACTTTGCGTTATTCCAATAGGATCGATGGATGAAGCGTGTTGATCGACGGTGCAGGACGATCTCGATCACTTGCTCATGGTAGATGGGCCTCAAACGCGAATCGATTCCGTGACGACGATATCCAATCCTCGTAATGCAGGATGGCGTCGGACATGGCACAGCCTCGATCTCGTTGATCGCGATCCTAATTGTTCATTCTGCCTGACGCGACGTCGTCGCTGACGCCGCGCCGCCATTCGGCCCGTAGCTGGCCGCGTTTGACAAGTCCTCCGTGTCATCGTCACAGGTTCGGGCATCTCCGTCGCTGCCATAGACGTACGGGCAGGACAATTGGGATCTGCAATGTGGACACGAGCGGACAGGTCGACCGTATCACCGTCCGCTTACTGTAAGCGTGACATGGCGTTATCAATGACGAGCCAAACGTCTGGTCCGCCGTAAAGGAAACGTACTTTGGAGCTTACACATGACGGAATACGGCGTTCGTTTATTTGGGTCCCGTGACCCTATTGACATGGACCCACCAGCATCGAAAAAAGTCCAGTGTGTTCAATTTCAGCACTTGTGACACGCCGCCAACGCCGATGCTTGTCATTCTGGCAACTCATCCGTAGGCTCGGCAGCCGAGTGCTTCTAGAACCCCCCAACGTAACCGTCTGATCGGCGACGTTGAACTCAAACAATCCAAGACACACGAGCAAGTAGGGGGATCTTATTATTGTCTGCGAGCCAAACCAAGGCCATGCTCCCGCGATCGTCTACTGTAACATGGGTGGTCACCGGTCACACACCGAAACGCGCGCGCGGTCTCGCATTCAGGCACCACCGTTTTGCCCACGCCGCGCACGCCTGGTGCCACGATGGTGAGAGTAGCTCCTTTTAGCTGCCCGCGGAGGAGGGATGGGTGCGACACGCCGGTCCTTCCCAACACGGATATACCCGCAACCGTCGCTGACAGCGACGTGTGCCTTTGCTACATACCAGTGGCAGCTGCGGCCGCGACGCGTCCATGGCGTGCGTAGGTCGCTTTGGGCATCGCCGGTAGGAGACGTGCATCGGAATCGAGCCTATCGGAAAGCCGGGATGGAGGCAGCGTTGGATAGTTTTAGCACGGGACGGGCTGGACACCATGACGACGCACCTCGCGGACACACTTTGTGCACGGTGTCAATAAATAATGGCCGTCCGAGGACAAGGAACGGAAAGTATTAATACACGGCGCGTGACCCCCTCTTTCGAGGGATTTGAGTAAGCATCCGCACGATCGTGGTACCGGTGAGATGCATGTGCAACTGGCCCGGCGGGCCACGGCGTCCAGAAGGGGCTTGCGCGACGAGATTGAATGGGTTTCAAACGCGTGCGCCAAGGTACGGGGGACATAATGCGCACTGATCTGTGATTGGCCACATGATCCGCATTCCATACCATCAGCACGGAGGCTCTCCATACTTCGCGTAGCGTGGCAACGCACCCATGGGCACCATCAACATCGGAGCTTGGTCGAACCGTTCATTTCGGTCAGCTATGAAGTAGGCGCCCGTCATGACATGTGCGGCGGTACTGTGGCGCGTCCATAGGTGAGCGCATCTTGCACTGCCCAGGAACCAAGCTAAGTCGCAATCATCGACCACGCTCACCCACGTGTCCTAGGAATGGATCCTTTGATGAGTAAGACGTCGTCTGAGACTCATCAGACGCGCACAGCGATGAAGGTACGAGGTCCATGGACCATACCTGCGATGCGAGTATCGTGTGACGTCGAGCTGGAGCCTGAAAGAAGACGGACTGCCACTCAGGCGACGTGCGAGGTCGGTCATCAGAAAAAGTGTTTCTACAGCAATATCGTTGGATGGGGACATGCACGAGCTGCTGTCTACTTGCTCGTGTGGCATCACAGGACGTACGAGTTCCAGAGGAAGCTCAGTTATCTCATGACGAACCTTTTCAACACCCATGAAGGGGTCGCAAACAAATACTGGAGTAGCCCTTGAGGTTTGTTCTCATACGGGTGTAACATTTTGAGAACGTACAATTGAATACATGCCATCCACGAGTTCATCATGACTTGCCGGTAGCAGGTGAATCCATGTCGGTTTGATTACAACGCACCGATCGTCCTTCAGTTCCAAAATCCAAAACCTATCCTCCGTTCCAACTAGAGAATGTCAGGTACAGGGTCAGGATATACCTGATATTTTTCTCGTGTGTACGGATATCGAACTGGTTAGAGTTGACTCTAACTGCCTACATCAGTCCATTCGATGATTTGACACTCACGAAACACATTTCTCCTAGCCCCCGTAGGGTGTTGTTTTGCTGAGCTTGCCATATCGGCATACAGATTTCCTGAAGGTGTGCTTCAGACTTCTGATGGGAATGTGTTTGAAGCTCTTGCACTGAGACACGAGGGAATAAAACCAACCAACCTGAGCGTCCCGGTCTGTCAGGTATCGTAGCAGCGACTATCAAATTGAACTTGATCAAATGGTTTCCTCAACCATCCGGATGTCTGAAACCAACGGTCCACCCCGGCCATTAGAACGCACCCACAAAAACTACCCACTCACAAATCATGTATTACGGTGCTGCTGTGTAAAATTTGCTTGTCTTGTAGAAGTTTTGAATGCTATTGAACGCGTTTGAAGCTCTGGCACTGCGATGCGATGGAACAAAGCAAACTAGTCTGAGGTCCCGGTCTGTCCGACCAGGTGTCGCGGCAGCGACCATCCAATCCGATACTTGGTCAAACAGTTCCGGTCAAATACCTAGGCACCTGAAACAAACGAGCATGATTCAACGCGGCTTGTGCAGCGTGGGGTTTGGGACAATGCGACGTACCTCATCGGGGACATCCGTGAATCGTACATGATCCGAATTCATGATCTCCAGATTATCAACAGACCCGATGAATCGACCACCCAAAACGATCGTGAATCTGCTTACTCACGCATCATTGGAAGATGGTTCAAATAAATGAGTATGACTGAGGCCGAGAAACGCACAATAATCAGGAACCGATTGCAGAACGCATGGATTATATCTGCGATGTGACGCCGTAGCTGACCCTGAAAGAAGACTGTCCGCCATTGCTGAGGGCGAGGTATGGGTTTCCAAGGTCAATAAACCACGACAGGCGAGAATGGCCTGAAACTAGAACGAGGATTCCAATATAATAGGACTCGCCTGTTGCTATCAGGCACAAGTACTACAGAAAGGGCGGTCTTGCGTTGATACGACTGACACAGAAGACTCGCTCAGTCATGAACCCTAAGGAACCCACGACCGATTATTCCTGCGACCCGACCTTGAATCTTGGCCGCGGGGATCCAAGCCGGCCGCCATTGCAGATGAGACAAAGGATACCTAGTTTCGGAAGATTAAGTTTGCTACCCGTACAAGAAGTCAGATTCGTTAGATCAGTACTTAGGCCCGAATGACGGACCGGGCATGGTTGATCGAAGGAAACGGAACAAGGGTTTACGTAATTTCAGAGCAGTGAGATCTTGGAAGCTTTCAAACTTCAACACGGAAAGTTTCAGCATTGTTTCGCTCAAGAATCCAATGTATCACCCACCACATACACACATTCGTGACTTCTTTGATGATTACCGGTTTTCGGTTGGTAATCAGCGTCCATCTCTGGTGGTCCAGAAACTTCCGGCTTGGCGGCCCTTGTCCAAACGGAAATCCTGCATGTCACATTAGAGGAAATGTGGATGACCGGAAGCATGGAAAGCCGGACAGCCAAACATGCCTCCTAGTCACGCACGGATGTCCGACGTTCCGTGCCCTTGACCAGTGTCACAGACCAGTCGTCCCTAGCGTGATTCCTCCCAGCAGGCCATCATGGTGGTCTTGTTTAAAGAGGGTTGTGTCAACGATCCCCAGCCCTTCATACCATGGGACCCTTCTATGCCTATCTCAAAAATGTCAGTAGCCATCAGTCCTAAGATAACGTTACTAACGTAGAGCTTCATTGCAGGACCAGAATGATGGTAGCCGATACCTCATGACATTTGTCGACCGCGAGACGGCCGATGAGTGGTGGAGGATGATATCCACTCCTCAAAGTCGTTATGCCGCAAATATTAGACGACACTCTCCCCACTTTTACACCCAGGACGACCCAAGGAACAACAATATCATCAACTTCTTTACCGACTTGCCCGATGCCAGAAAATTCCATCGAAAGATGTTCATTTCAATGCTCACTGGGCCAACGTATTCGAACATGATTCTTCCGACCACAATCACAGACCACATCAGCGGTAGATGGTGAGTCTTCGCGATACGTTCATTCACTTCCAAGGGGGCTGAATGGCACGCATTTCCAATAGGTATTTCATTCGGTCCAAAGCTGACCCCTGGAGTCATTGGTACTTCCGTACGGATAGTGCATGTCTAGTCTGTGGGGGTGAAGACTGTGACTCGATCCATGTATCGAGCGAGTATCGCACCAAATTTCGTATACAAGCACCCCACGCGATCAACAGCGACCTTCACCCGCCAGAGCAGTTTGTTATGATCGGCAAGGACGACATAACCATCAGAGCCCCAATGGGCTACGATCTTCATACCAACGAGATTGGAGAACTGAAGGCGACTGCGGGGGTCCAAGGTAGAACGTGCTTTCTTTTCAGCGATCTCAAGGACAGCTTCATTGCCCGTGCAAAGAAACAGGTCAATGGCGAAATCTGGGAGTATGTTGTACCAGTGGAGAAGGGTTTGGGCGAGGTTTGGGAACTGGTTGATTGATGTAGTCGAGAAATTACGATGCTTCTCTGGGTACCGTGATAGAGAACATCGGTCGTTTTCCCCAATGCCCTGTGATAGCCAGTATGTGTATGCCAGCATATAAGCTGAAGTTGGTTTGCCACGTATGGAATGCCCCCACTGCTTGCTGCTACATAAGCGTTGCTTGGCGTGGCAGGCAAAGTGAAGTCCACTGGAGTGTTCTCAAACCAAAGCACCGCCACATACTTATCTGCGAACTTGTTTGTTCCGTATATTTAGATCCTCGTGACATAATTGGTGGAGTATCCAGTGGAGAGCACTGCCAGCGCAGTCATGGCCCTGCTACCCCCAGGTCTGAGGTATACCGGTATCTACCGCTGATTAACTCTGTGCTCGAGGAATGATTCAACGAACCCATCCTTGAGATATCAGAGTAAGCGCATTCTACTCTGAAAACCCATCGTTGCCACTCGAACAGAGGAACATGCAGCACCATGCGTACAGATGTCCAATACTGTCTGCGTGACAAAAGCAGCCAGAACAACCTGCTACTTTTTTGGGGTAGTGTCGTCAATCAACCAGCTCCCAAGCCTCACCCGAACCTCTCTCTACCGATTCCACATACTCCCAGATCTCACCATTGACCTGTTTCTCTCCCCGGATTAAAAATCTATCCTTGAGATCACTGAGAAGGAAATCTGACCCGCCCTGATACCCTTTCGTTGCCTTTATGTCTTCGGTGTCGTCGATATGGAGAGTGTGGTCCCTGTGGGCTGTGATCGTTATCTCGTCCCTTCCAATCATCACAAGGTCCCTCTGCGCAAGTAATTCGTCCGGAGGGTTGCGAACTCGTATACAAAATTTGGTGCGGTGTTCGCTTGACACATGAACTGCATCACAATTTGCGTTACCGCAAACAAGACAACTTCCGCGGGTACGCAAGTACCAGTGACTCCAAGGGTCTGCTTTGGACCTTACGAAATACCTGTTGGAAGGGTTACATGATGATAAAAGTTGATTGTTGTGGACTGTACTTACCACCTGCCACTGATATGGTCTGCGAAGGTGATGGGAGAAATAGTGGTCGAACTGGATCCGTTGTTATGATACAGCGATGTGATCAGCATCTTCCTGTGGAATTGCTTGGCATCAGGTACGTTGGGGTTGGAGAAGAAAGACATGATAAAGTTTGTGCCGCCTTCTTGTGTATAAAACTGAGGGGAAATGCGTCTGATTTTTGTGGCGTAGGGACTTGGAGGGGTAGATATTGTTCGCCACCACTCATCAGCTGCCTCGCGGTTAACAAACGTGATGAGGGCTCGCTCCCAATCTTTCTGGTCCTATTTTATCAAATGTCAGTAGGTTAATAATGTCTCTGACTGATGAGTGGATAGTTTCTGACGTCGTTGAGGTAAGCATAAAATACACCCATAGCGGACTCAAAGTTTGGTAATTGTTGACGAGTGAGCGCAACTCAACCAAGTACCTGTTGAAGCGGAAAAGAATATTTGCATGGGTATACCTCGAAGATTGAAAAGCGACAAACCGATTCCCGAGATGAAACCTCGCTGAGCCTGAGGTATGGCAGGAGGAGTCTGTGAGGTTAGAGGAAAAGCAGTCGAAGCAAAATTGAAGAGCATTTTCACACTCAGCTCACAAAGAAGTAGCCACGGATACTCACCTCGTTCAATTAGCCCATGACCCCGGAAGCCCGAGACAGCGTAGATAGAACACAGTCGCCTCCAAGAACATATCTACCCTCGATCAATTTCGTGACGGCATGAGTTAGCTGTACATTCTCACGAATGGATTGAAACGAACACGCAGTTCCGAACTTAATGTTGCATATTGCAATTACACAACGAAGAGCTAGTGTGATTTCAGTCAACCAGTTCCCAAACTTCACCCGAACCTCTTTCCACAGGTACAACATACTCCCATACCTCACCATTCATCTGTTTCTTGGCGCAGATGATGAACCTTTTTCTGAGATCGCTGAAAAGCAGGTCTGTTTCCCCTTGATACCCTGCTATTGCCCTGAGTTCACCAGCCTCGTTGATATGCACGCTGAAACCCATCGACGCTGTGATTGATATCTCGTCCGTTCCGATCATCACAAAGTCCTCGGGTACCTGGACGTCGTCGGACGGGAGAACGCGTACGCAAAATTTGGTGCGGTACTCGCTCGAGACGTGTACAGCGTCACAGGTGGCGTCTCCACAGACCAGACATGTGCCGTCCGCGCGGTGGTACCAACAACTCCAAGGGTCGACTTTGGACCGGATGAAATACCTGCAGGAAGTGAGTCACTGCGTCTCGTGAACGATGTTGTCGAGTCACGAAAACTAACCATCCTCCACTGATGTGGTCTGTAATTGTGATCGGACGAATGGTCAAAAATCTTCCTTTCATGAGCCTGAGGGATGAGAAAAACACTTTTTCACCGAAGGACTCGGCGCGAGGTAAATCAGGCCCGCGCGCACTAGGTGTATGAGTTTGAAGGGACATCGTTCTGGTAGTAAAGCTGGGGGGAGATTCGTTTTACGCGGCTGACGAAGGGGCTTGGAGGAGTGGATATCGAGCGCCACCACTCGTCCGCTGTCTCACGATTGGCAAAGGTGATGATGTATCTCCAAATTTCGCCATTCCAGGACTGTTTTGTTTTTCATAAGTTAGCAATGACTCGGGCTGGCGGACGACTAGCGGAAATCACTAACAACTCGGAGGTATGCGTAGAATAGTCCCATAAAGACTTCGCAGACAGTGCTAGTGATCCCTGATGAGGATTCCATTCAAATACGTTCCATTGTCCTCCACGGCGCAAGTGATGCGGAGGTCGACCTGTCACACGGGTCAAAGGGAAGTCCTTGTGCTATGGAAAGACGGTCAGCCGAACACCCGTGCGGTTGGCCGGTTTCCAGAACCCACATGGATCAATCTAGCATGATGTGCCTTAAATAGTTTTCAATTCTGATCGATTGGAGCTGTCTGGGATACTGTTAACTGGGATTGAGCTGCATCGTCAGACTACGAAGTGGTTGTTTTTTGAGCGCTGTGTCGTGATAAGGATGGGTTGAGATGGAACGCTTCCCATGCGCAGCTCGAATGTTTTGATCGCCGATTCGCATCTGTTAACCTTCACGGTGGTTGGCGTGTACTGTTCACTCCCTCGCGCTCAGACATCAACGAGATGGTATTCCGATCAGTTCTCTCAATGCGCAAGAGAATAGTGAGGCGAAGAACTCCATTATAGTACTTGCCGTGGCAATAAAAGCCCGACGCTTTTTGATCACCGGCCACCCGAAAATCACCAACTAAGCAAGATCCAGCACCATCAATCAACGAGCTCCCAGGCCTCGCCTTGGCCCCTTCCTGCCGGGACAACGTACTCCCAGATTTCACCATTGGTTTGTTTCTCTGCGCGAGTAATGATCCTGTTTCTGAAATCACTAAAAAGTAGATCTGTCTCGCCATGATACCCTTTCGTCGCCTTCAGATTCCCGGCATCGGCGACATGAAGGGTGTAGTCCAAGGGACCTGCGATCGATATCTCGTCCTTTCCGATCATGACAAAAGCCACGGATGGCTGGGCATCATTGGCAGAGTTGCGAGTCTGTACGCAGAATTTGGTACGATACTCGCTCAAGACATGGATGGCATCGCAATGTGCGTCTCCGCATACCAAGCATGCGCCGTCGGTGCGCAAGTACCAGTGACTCCAAGGGTCGGCTTTCGACCGAATGAAATACCTATCAGACACGTTCCGACCTCGGCTCTCGAGCAACAATGAACCATCCTGAAAACTCACCAATTCCCACTGATGTGGTCTGTGATCTCAGCTGATTGAATGGTGGTTGGATTATTTGAATCCCTGCTGCAGATCCTTGTGAGGAACATCTTTTCGAGGAATTGGCTTGCATCCGACAGTTCATTGCGAGAGAAGAAAGAGACTACGTGATCGCTCGCGCCCTGGGTGAAGAACTGAGGGGAAAGTCGTTTGACATGACCGACGTAGGGGCTAGAAGGACTGGATATCATCCGCCACCACTCGTCTGCTGCCTCACGATTGACGAAGGTGATCAGGAACCGGCGACCCGAATCACTGTTGGCCTATTGTACCACCGAGGGTCAGTTTAGCGACGGATCTAAATACAAAGTTTAACCATACCGACATCTTTGAGGTAGGCATAAAATAGACCCATGCTGGATTCAAGAGCTGATGGGCGTTGTCAGGCATCACCCGACTATTATATACGGTCTCATTCCATTTATAGACAGTTCAGTTCAAAGTACTACAGAATCAAGGAACACGTACGCAAGGTAACTGCCAAAAGGTGTTATTCCGATCTGGTGACATGGCCTCATGTCCATGAAGACATTAACTTAACGATCCCCATTTCGCACGTAACGCTGGTCGGCATATTATCCGTCTTCTCGAGCAACTCCTCGGGTCGCCCACCTTGCAATTGAGGCTCCAGATAGTGTTGGTGCGAATCGTTCACTGTAGGGACAACCGCCATCAACACCGCGTTCACGGGAGGTGGAGTGTCCGTGTCCGAGGCTATAATACCCATAACACACCATACGGTGCAGACAGAACATAGCCAACTCCTGCAGCCGCCATTCCGGGGTTCAGTGGAGTGCGTTCTGCTGGGGGCATTAGGATCAGACCGCATGTAGTGCACCGCTGAAACCATCAGCTTCGAGGAGGCCTGGTACGCGTACCGTTCGCCCAATGAAAGGTGCGCAAAACGATCCAACTCGGGACCCGGGTCCATGACGCGAGGGAAGGAATGACCGCAATCACAGCGTACTTCCACGATTTGATGATGCATACTCAATGGGGTGACGCGTTGCATGATGCTTGAAATAGAGACCTATGGATAGACGGCGCGGTCAGGCAAAGCACGCACGGCATGATGACCGAATAGAAGTGGAAAATCAAGAGACAAAAAGAAGACCAGTCAACGCAGGCCAACCACGAAAGGAGAGAATGTTCTCGTTAACGTCAAGGATAAGATAAAGAAAAGCGGGAGTAGAGACGAGCAAAGATATCGAAAGCGCCGACTCTTGAAGGGAAAGGCACACAGGTAACTCAGACCGGACCACCGTGTAACATGTCGTCCCAATAGCCGACGCTCAGATAATAATGAGGACCGCAAGGGACTACGCCCCAAGCAGATCAGAGATGAAACGAAACCGAAACGCACCGCATGGATTGCAGATGTTACCCACGTCGTCCCTCCTCCAGAACGGGGTCGTGCTGGTACCACAGTTTGCACAGCTCAATGCACCGACTGCCGACTTTGCCTTTTTTGCAGGTGCCAGAGGACTTTCACCCTCGGCGCCAGGGGGAGAAGTATCGACGGCGGGAGAGGCTGCCTGTGGGACAGCAGGGGCAGTGTCGTCCGTGGTAGCGGGTTCAGCGTCACCCCTTCCCGAGTGTCGGGCAGCCAGCGCAAGAGGTGGATCAGGCTCCAGTGCCATCGCAACGACCATCCCCGGGGCACATGCCACCAGCTGTGTGCGCACCTGTGGCAGAAGCAGGAGTGGACTTGGAGACGGGATTTAGCTGGGGCCGACTGTGGAGTACGGCGATTCAGCTCTGCGGCTGTGCTCGTTTCCGACGCGCCGCGAGGTCTCCTTGTCATAAATCAAAGATCTGGAAGTTTCCCAACAGCATGCTGTACTACCTCAAATAGTTTCAAGGTAAATTTCGTCCAGTTCTGCTTGCTCAGATTCGAGACAGTTCTCCGCGAATACCTCGAGATCGCTCAAAGTGTCCGAATCTGCAATTCGGCTCTGCATTTTTGTTTCTTGCCTTCAGTGGATGCAGGTGTCAGCGTTACTTGCACATTATGCATCGATACTGGTGACGCCGTCTTTGGGAAGTTCCTCGTGCATCCACTGCACTAGAACGCGGTTTGCTCGTACCGCGCTTGCTCTCGCCCGCCCCATAGATCCTCCAATTCCTATCCCTGAAGTCGACGCGCAACACGCGTCAACTTCTGATAAACCCCTTGGTCTTCAATAAGGCACTGCACGGACGGGTCGTCCATGTTCTTCCAAAGCCCCCGTCCCTCTTAGTTCGGAAGTCGTTTGAATGAAACGGAAGTGCAAGTCAGGTGGGTGGTCGTAGACGGGGCATTCCGAGTGGTATGCACGCTCAAACTCCAGGTAAGATCCCAAACTCGGCCGATTAGGCAAGTGGAGCGCCCAGGCCTTGTGCAACGAGAGTCTTTTGTTTTCGCATCCAAGCTACGCAGGGCAACTATGGGGAATGATTACACCAGTGGTACGCACAACTTCAATCTATGCATATGGCTGTCGTAGTTATCCACTTCTCTGGGTCAGACACTACTCAGGCGGAGTGCACGTGGAGCTCGGTCAATGCGAGATGTTGACAAGGGGTACAATGCCCTCAGAACACCTGGAATCTTACAACATGGTCGAGGTTTACTTTCCGGACCTTGTTTCCGTATGCGCAGGGTATGTACCTTTCTTTTTCCATGTTGCTGGATGATGATCCTCGTAACCACGACTGGGCATCGTTCCGTCTTCCCACCCGCAATATCGCATTCAGTGTCGAGTCCAACTCCGCACCACCGTCCCCCCCTAGGCATGGAACCTTTGCTCCTCGACCCGGGGAGAAATGATGGAACGAGTGCATGTGCCTAAAGGAAGCGATATTTTCAGAATGTGCGAATCCAAAGCTGGGAAAGTACGGTACCAGCGAGGAACGGGCAGGCCGAACTAAGCGCATGTGAGTACCCCCACGAGGTTGGTGTCCGTCATCTTACCCAGGGTCGCGACAGGCTTTGAGTAACGTCTTGGTACATCGCGAAGGGAACGGATGCGACGAGGTGGTCAGTTATTTACCGCGTTTCGAGGGGAAAAAATACTGATAACTGCAGTCAAAGAGGTCGCCGACATCTCTCATATCTACCCGCGTCTTCTCATCCACACCGAGGTAGCGTCGACATGCAGGGAAGCAATGTGTCTAATGCGGTTTAAGGCGTAACTTTGTTGGGCACGTTTGTCACTCAGCGTTGGGATCGGTGTGTAGAGGAGGTTTGGGGTATGTCGTTGTACAGCAAGGATGGTCAAAACGAAAATATGATTGCGTTCGGTTCGGATTTCGGTTGTTGAGGCGTTTTGTCAGCTGGCGCAAACAACCACCGCAACGACTCAGGTGTTCGCTCCCCCCTCACTCCGACTCGCGCCATGGTGAATGAAGAGCTCAAAAAGAAGTTTGGACGGTTCAGGATTCTCATTATCGGACGGGCCAACGCGGGAAAAACGACTATTCTGAAGAATATCTGCGGTTCTACAGAAGACCCAGAGATCTGCGACGATCAGCCAGAGGGAGAAAAGGTATGGTTTCGTATCGCAGTTTACATTATTGGCCTGGGCCAATCGACCTTTCTCAAGGATGGCTGCGGCCCAACGGATAATCCGGAGATCGACAGCGATCTGAGAGAAAAGGTATTTTTTGCGTCGCTCTACCGTCATGGTTGCTAAACATCTACGGCTGTCCCATATCCGGACCATGCTCAAGCAGGCTCCTAAGATATCCCAGAAGGAGAAACTGCCAGAACCGCCTTCGGTCACGACCTACGTACAACCTCGGCCTCCGCGCCCTGCGAAAGATAAAATCCCAGAGATCTACAACGAGAGGGGAAAAAAGGTTTTATCTTTGTTTCATCTCGATAGAGTAGAGCACTGACGATGTAACATCAGGTTGATCGCGCGCAGATTCAGGGATCTACGGAGGTAAGTGCCTGTTGTCGCCTGATCCCCTGGCCTGTCTCAATCGGGATGCCGCCAGCGGGGAATTCACAACATCAAGGACGAGATGATCTTCCGGAGTAACCCAGGCTTTGTCTTTCATGACTCGGGGGGGTTTGAGGCCGGCCACATAGACGAATTTGAGCAGATGAAAGACTTTGTTACTGTGCGTGCGAAGACCACTCATCTCGAGCAACGGATTCATGCTATATGGTGAGGCATAACAACACCAGGGATACATTGAAGATAATTTGTTACTGGATAGGTATTGCATTCCAATGGACCAGTATCACCGTGCTGTATTGAGCGCTGAAGAAAAGTTTTTTGATGAATGTGACACAGGAAATGGTAGAATTGATTTTCTTGTTCATTACTTTCTAATCACTGTTGGAATTGCAGTACCTGTTGTGGTTGTTTTCACCAAATGTGATGACCTCTCAACCATAGCTTTGAGCAAACTGTCATCAGATGACCGGAAGTTGCCTCGAAAAGAGCGGAATCTGAAGGTTGAGAAGTATGTTGAGGAAATGCTGAGAAACAACATTGCATGGGACAAATTGAAAACAAGAAAATATGCTCCAAAGGATTATGTGCATTTGAAAAGTAAGCATAATGATTGTTTGCAAGC